>CM053624.1:372128461-372142304 GCA_028646595.1 Phalanger gymnotis | reverse complement strand
TCGGACCATTCAAACATATACATGATTATATTTGAGATCATAAATTCAGCCTTCCTAATACAGATGTGCAGGTAGTTATAACATGAAGCAATATATCAGAGAATGGCAGACCAAAATGATCTTGGGGGGGGACAAGTCATTTCCGACAAGACGAAAAGAGTCGTATGAGCTGAGCTTTAGAGGATTGGCAGGAATTGTACCAGTTGTGAAGCAGAGGAGGCAGTCTCTGCAGGGAGAGCTCAGGCAAAGGCACAGAACTGAACAGAGCTTTGTGTGTCTGGGGAACAGAGAGAAGCCCACTTTGGTTGGAATATCCCCGTAACTCTGTAGAGAGTAAATGAAGAAAAGATCAGAGGACAGGCTTGAAAATGTACGGTGATCCCAGATTTTGGAAGGCCTAGGGTTAAGTGACTTGCCCACAGACACACAGCTAGTAAGTGTCCATGGCCAGAGTCTTCCCAATGCAAGACCCAGCGCTCTATCCACTGTGATGATACTTAGCTGCCATATTGTACAGTAAAGAATAGAACAAAAATGCTTATAGGGTGTCCAGTAGGGAGTTCTTTTCTCCAGGGCCAGATGAACTACATTCCTAGGCACCAATAATTGACATTTACACAGTGCTTTAAGTTTGGCAGAATGCCTTACATATATGATCGTATTTGAGCCTTACTCCAGTCCTGTGAGACAGTTACTACAGGCATTATTAGATTCATTTTCTTGGTGGGGAAACAGAGGCTCAGAGAACTGAAGTGACATATGTTCCCAGAGTGAATACATGTCAAAGTCAGGATTTGAACCCACACCATCTTTACTCCTCATCCAGCATTCTGTCCTCATGTCACACTGGGAGAGCCTGAAGGTGTGGCTGCTGAATCCCAATAAGTCGTCTTCCAAAGCTAACGAAGAACGGAAGAGCTGCCACAGGATTGGAGAAAGGCAAGTGGTGGGCTGATTTTAAAAAAGAGAGAGAATGAAGCCTGCAAGCTACAGCCCAGTGATCTTGACTGATTCCTGGCAAAATTTAAGGTCATGTTACTAAGGATAGCGGTGAGCATTTCAAAAGGGAAGCGGTGGTCATAAAAAGTCACCACGATTTGAGTTTGTGCCACAAAATGACTAACATGGAAATAGGTTTTACCTGATGGCATGTGTATAACCTAGATCGAATTTCTTACTGTCTCAGGGACAGGGAGAGGAGGGAGAGAGGCACAGAGTTTGGAAAACAAAATTTTAAAAAATGAATTCTAAAAATTATTTTTACACGTAATCGGGGAGAAAATAATTTTTTTTAAAAAAAGCAAGTCACTGTGACGTCATTATCAACAGCTCATGACAAATTTTGCTCGTTTCATTTTTAAAAAATTAGGTTGACTAAGGGAATACTATAGGTTTTCTACCCCGCCCCCTTCCTCGGGCAAGACATTTAACCCTCTTTGCCTCAGTTTCCTCATCTGTAAAATGAGTTGGAGAAGGAAATGACAACCCCAAAAGGGGTCATGAAGAGTCGGACACGACTGAATGACAACAACAATTATAGAATGATGACCATTTTCTTTAGCTGTCAGGAGCTACCTCTTTGACAGGAAAAAAAAGACAGGCCTATCCTTCTCCTTTGTGACTAAAGTACATCCCTAGTTTATTTAACTGATTCTTGTTTGGTACAGACCAAGGTTCCCTCACCTAGTTGCCTTCCTCTGAAGTCTTCAATGACCTTCCTAAAACATGCAACTGGAGAGACAAGACTTCCATGCCATGTCATCAGGCACTTCCTGGAACAGGTTCCCTGAGCTTGCAGGCACCCAGAACCAAACCCCCATTGTCCATCATCCTCATGGTCCAATCTCGCTGTCACACTTCCTTTTTTCACTTATCTCATTATTCCCCCAGCACCAGACCATTCTTTTGGATTCAACCTGTCACCAGGGCCTTATTTGCATCTTCTACAAATGTCTTTTTAACCTGAGTTGGCCAGTGAGGTTTTTGTGTTTCTGCATCAGAATTATTTCTCTTTGTATCCACAAAATTTCATTTTGAGAGCTTTCCATCCTTCCTGGGCTAATTTGTCTTAGAGCAGAGGCATCAGATGTGTAGCTTAAGGGCCACGTGGTGCACAAAACTCCTGAATGTGGTCCAAACCAGATTAAAAAGTAATGAAAATTTTTACAAAAAAAACCCTAAAGCTAAAAATAGATAATAGTAATCTGTGGTTTTCTTTTTTATCCTTCTTTATTTAAAATTTTAAAATATTTTTTAAAGTTTTAAAATTTCTAAGCCAGTATTTGGCAGGCAGGGATCTATTTCTATTTATGTTTTACCCCACTGCCTTAGAGAAGCTGGGGCAAAGGAATCCTAACTATGCTCATTCTGTTTCCTTTTAGCAGCCAAATGAAAGATTTTGTCAAGTCACTAATAATAAGAGAAAAACAAATGAAAACAATGCTGAGGTTTCACCTCACACCCAACAAACGGGAAATGGTGACAAGACGAAACGAGTCGGTATTGGAGAGATTTTGTGAATACACAGGCCCGCCAACCCATTGTGTGAACCGGCTCAACCCCTTGAGAAAACAATTTGAAGCCATGCTTTTTCCCAAAGTTACTAAAATATCCATAGGTTTTGACCCAGAAAATCCATTTGTAGGTATATACTCCAAAGGAAGGTCCCACATACACCAAAATATTTATTATAAAACTAAAAGAATCAGAAATAAAGTAGATGCCCAACAAGCAGGGAATAGTAAAACAAATGGTGGCACAAGTAATTCTCCATTTCCCAACTCCAAACCTTTGCATTGGCTGTTTCTCATGCCGGAAAGGTTAAACTTCCTCCTCACTTCTATCTCACAGAGTCCCTCTCTTACATTAAGACTCATCTCCAACATAGCCTTCTACTTGAAGCCTTTTCTGATCCCCTCCTTCATCATATACCTTGTGCTAATGACTTCATACTTATTTGTATTTCTTCTCTTATATTTATTTTGTGCACATGTATCTAGGTATTTGTTGCCTCCCGCTATTTGAAAGGTAAGCTCCTTGTGAGTAGGGATTACTTTATTCATTGTGTTTTTGTATCTATATTCCCTCAAACAGCATCTGGCACAGAGCAGGGGCTTAATAATACCTAATAAATACTTGCTGACTGATTGGTTGATTACTGTGCCATAAGAACTATGCCTGACTATAACAACACATACAAAATCACTGCTGAGTACAGTGGAGCTGGGGACTCATTTTTCCCTTCTCTTCAGCTCTCCAACACATGGACTGAGTTCCATCCTCAGTGAACCTGGCCTCTGAAGTGAGGAGTCAGACTCTCTTTCTTGAATTTTCTGGCTCAATAAATCCCTACTCCCAAGGAGAATCACTTAACGCTTAAGCTTGGCTCATATCTTGGATTTCCTCCAAAAGGGAGTAGAAAGTTGCTTGATGTACAGTGTGGGCCAGGTATAGGACAGCTATTTATGTCCTCCACACGAAAGAGAAGTCTAGAACCAAAAGACTCCTAAACTCACACAGACAAAAAATGTAAACTTGAAGCAGCAGCTTCTAACTACTGGCATACATTCCTATGATGCTGATACTTAACATACTTATGAAAACAGAAAGCTTTCTGTAGGCCTGTTAAACTGAGCGTTTATCTCTGTAACGCCATTGTCTCCCTCAATGTCCGTGTCTCCTGGCAAGCCCTTCTCCAAGGATTCCCATAGTGGTTGTGAGATGGCTCCTCCCAAAGCAAAGCTAGCACCAAAGGAGGAATCCAGGAGCTTCCAAGGAAGCCACTCCAGAAAAGTTGATCTTCCAGGATCACTGGGCAGGCACCCATGCTCAAGGAAAGAAACAGGAAGCAAAATTGACAGCCAGAGACTTGGGATCCCCTAGGTAGCACATGAATTCAGATCTATCCTAACTACTAAGGTTAGGATGGGCTGCCCCTCTCTCAGTCTTTAGAGGACATGCCTGTTACATGCAACACATTCCAGAAAGAACCAAAAGGCAGCATCATTCCTTTGAAAGTTTATTACATGAGCAGCTCTTTTGGAATCAGTGGCTAGTCCTATCTGACACAGCTTTGGTACCAACCCCACCTGTGATCCCCACTCCTCACCCCCAACCGTCATAGGTATGTGTATATATATACACATGTGTGTGTATGTATATATGTATATATATGTATAAATATATATGTGTATATATATGTATGCATGTATGTGTGTGTGTGTGTTGGGAGGTGGAAAGGAAAATCAAGGGTCTACCTAGGGTTTGTTGCATTATACCAAAATACTGCCCATTTTCCCTTAGCATGAGGTATCCTCCAGCCACAGCAGATGAGGCGGACCTGTTTTGTACCTCTATTATGTAAAGAATTTTATAAATTGTATGTAAAGACTTATATAAATTGATACGGAGTGAAATAAGAATAACCAAGAAAACAATACAGGCAACGACTACAGCAACGCAAATGAAAAGAATAAAACAAGAAAACAACTCTAACCTTAAGAAGGAAGGAAGGAAAAATAATTACAAAGAGGGAAGTAAAAAGCTCAGAGGGGGACACAAATAAACAGGGCAAACATGCATTTTTGTTACTAACTTGTAAGCACATTTTAAAAACAAAATGAACATAAGTTTATGATTTCATATTTTTGCCCTTTGTATGTTGTAATATTTGTGTTTGTTGATGAGGAAGTCCATAATATAAAAAAATAAGATTTAAAAAGGAGGTCACATAACAGGAGGTTTGAAGAAATCCAAAGACTAGCTATAACAAAGTCCAATCCAACTTCGCTCTGGCCATTCTGTCTCCTTGCCTTCCACTACCATTTTTTGGAAAAGAAAGAGAAGCCAAGACTTGAAAAGTGGCCAGAGCTGAGCAAGCTGAGCTGCTTCCTTGGGGCTCCTGGAAACAGGAAAGAAGGAGCCATGTGGGCCGGAAGGAAACAGATGAAGGCTGGACCTTAGTGCCCTGGAAACCATGGCTTGAGGTCTCTTGCTTCAGACAGGCACTACTTAGCTCCCAGTGACAGGGCACTGTAGCAGCACAAAGGCCAGTGGAAGGGGCAACAAGGGGAGAGAAATTATTGGTCTCTCTCCACTATGCTGCATATGTCATGCCAGATAAACAGGCCGAGATCGACACAGCATCCAAAAGTCCTGTTATTTAAGAGTTGAATTGCTTCTCCATGTGTTAATAATCCTTGCAGAAATGCATCTCAAAGTTAATAGAAACAAAGGCAAATTTGTACAGAAGCAGTGGGAGATGAAGTACAATCTGGGAGAGGGGATTGGCCTGTGGGGGCCTGATCCTCGGAGCACGGACAATATTCTCTGCCTGGAGCAACGTAAGCGGAGGCCTGGGGAGGCCACTTCCAGAAAAATGGGACAGTGTCACTGCTTCAGAGCATGGGAGAGTTTTCTGTCACTGCTGTTGGCTTATTATATGGTGACAAAAAAAAAGTTTAACTGGCTGCTGCGCTGGAACTAAGTCCTAAAAAGCAGACAAAAAGCATAGAGAGCAGAAAGTTTGGACGGACCCATTAGTTTTTCTTAAATAAAAGGTATTTTCTTGATGGGTTTCATTTTTACATTCCATTTACAGACAACTCACATTTTGTAAGCAGTCTACAGGGAACAAAGTAAAACTTTGTTAAGTAAAATTAATAAGAGGGTGACTTTGAAAGTATCTGCAACATTTCACATCCATCTCACACACACACACACACACACCCCACCCTCAGTTTTTTTTCAAATGGACAGAAATCTATTTTCTCTTCCTCTCAGCCCACAATCCACTGCAGAGCGGGAGGAAAAGGCAATTTTCTTGTAATCAATATGCAGAGTCAAGCAAAACAAATTCTCTCTCTGGTTGCATATAAATGTCTCCTCCTCCATCCTAAGGCCATCCCCTCTCAGTAGAGCATGACGTGTTTCATTATCAGTCCTCTAGAGTTGTAGATGGTCCAAAGTTATTTCTTTTTACAACAATGTTGTAATTAGTTATATAAATTGTTCTCCTGGTCCTGTTCACATCACTCATTATCAATTTATAAAGGTCTTCAAAATTGTTCATGTTTATAATAGTGAT
Source organism: Phalanger gymnotis (assembly GCA_028646595.1). Taxonomy (NCBI): domain Eukaryota; kingdom Metazoa; phylum Chordata; class Mammalia; order Diprotodontia; family Phalangeridae; genus Phalanger; species Phalanger gymnotis. The sequence continues at coordinate 372,136,219 of CM053624.1, read as the reverse complement.
CGTATGAATCATTCTCTCAATCCCATAAACTTCACTCTGCAGCAGTTTAAATAATCTTTCCATGTCTGTTTGAAATCATCTCTTTCCTCCTTTCTTATAGCACAACAGTACTCTCTGGCAGTTTTCAACGGAGAGGGAAGAAATTCTCTAAGTGTCTGGAGAGGAGAGCCTCTCCCCCACCTCGTCACCACTTGGCCTTTGGGGTTTTTATTCTTTGGGTTGGGTTTATTCCTCCCTGATCCAAAGTGAATGACTATGGGAGATGGAACGATCTTATGAGCTTCAAAAGATCAGAATGGACCAGATGTCCAAAGATGGAAGTGTATAGAAGCTTGTGCTAGTCACCAGCACCTAAGTGAAAGTGAGTCAGCCCAGAATTAAGGGTCAGCTGCTCAAGCCAGCCTGGCAGGGTATCAGCCTGGCAGCTGTGACAGCATGTGCTGCAAGCATGGGAGCCACTCCTCTATTGGCCACACATCCAGCAGCTGGAAGTAAATGTGGCAAGGGGAGTGAGTGCGGCAATGTAAGCTTGAGCCCACTCTTCCCAAGGGTCAAGGTGGCAGAGGAAAGAGGCCTCCTGGTCCAAGAGGCTTTTGTAATTCAGAGCTTGTTATTTATCACTTCAGTAAACATCCATTGGTGAAAGCTAATTGATGTCAATTTGATGATTCATATTGAAGAGAGATCAAGAGACAAATTGACGATGGATCATGCAGTACTAGTTAGACGACATCCAGGATATAGTAGATGGTCAGCTGCAGTTGGAATCATGTGCCATAGTTCTAGAGAAAACTCACAGGCCCTCAGGACTCCCCCTAGGAGCAAGGGAGCAGCAGCCTTCCTCTGAGGACCGAGTATACACTGGGAATATACACTGGGAGAGTGAGCCCAGAGCCTATGCGGCTACCCAGGGGACAGAGTGGGTGGTTCACAAATGCTGATTAATTGGAACTGCTCTAGGAGTTCCAATAATACACAATAAAAAAGAATATAACACCTCTCTTTATGAATGGAAATGAGATTATTCACACATATAGCTTCCTCTTCCACCACACACACACACACATGCACACATATATACAGACATATACGGACATATGCACACACATATATACAAATACATACACATATATATACAGATACCTACACATACACATACATGTATATACACACACACACACACACTACCACCACCACAAGCAGGTCTGTATGGCCTCACCCCAAGAGAATTTTCTTTCTTCCCAAAAGGAAACTGCCCCCATTTCACCAACACGCCAGCCAAAGATGACAGAGATGAGAACATGCCCCTTCTCCTATACTCCTGCCTCTCAACAATGGTCTCACGACCCTTGACAACTTATCTTGACCACTTATCTACCCATTATTTGGCTGTGTCCAGAATTGGTTTTTTTAATGGCTATAATTCTTGAGTCCAGGACCACCTTCACTGTTCACTTAAGGAGAAAAAAGAAGGCCCAAGAACTTTCACTTGTGGACATGAAACCCCCAGATTAATGACCAAGATCAAAAGCGTGCAGCATAAAGAGGAGCCACACATTCCCAAGCCCTGGAAGGCTGAAGAAGGAACACCACATCACACACTCAGTGTAAGACAATTCATGAAAACAGAAAAACCACAAAAATGCAGCAAGAGGGAAAAACCACAAAGGTAAAAGGGAAGCAGCAGCCACAGTCATGAGGATGAAGCAGCTTCACCACAAAAGGACACCAGAAAGCATTTCAGAGGAGGAGGTGCCGGAGCTACTTTAGTTGAGGGGCAGTGAGGCAGGTGGTACAGTGGACTGAGTTCCAGGCCTGGAGGGAGGAAGACCTCAGTTCAAAACTGGCCTCAGATACTTATGAGCTGTGTGACCCTGGGCAAGTCACTTAACTTCTGCTTTAATTTCCACATATATATAAGAGGGATCATGACATCACCTACCTCATAGGGTAATTGTGAGGAGATAATGAAATAACATGTAAAGTGCTTTGCAAGGCTTAGTACCATAGAAATGCTAGCTAGAGCTAGCTTGCTAGTAGCTCTATTCCTGCATTTACATCCAAAGAGTAAATGTCCCATCTCTATTTTAGAGAAAAGAATACATCTCTCCCTATCTCTGGTCAGGTCTCCCTAAACCTGGCATACTGTAGGCACTTAAGAAAGGCTTATGATGGTAGCAGAGTGATGGAGTAGAAAGGAAAGGAAAAAAGGAAACGTTTATTAAGTACCTACTATGTGCCAGGCAGTATGCTGACAGCTTTCCAATTATTATCTGTTTGATGCTCACAACAACCTTGGAGGTAAGTGCTATTAGGATCCCCATTTTATAATTGAGGAAACTGAAGTAGCCAAGGTTAAATGACTTGCCCAGGGTCACACAGCTGGCAATGCCAGGGCAGAGATTTGAATTCAGGTCTTCCTGACTCTAGGCCCAACCTCTATGTACTATGGCTCCCCCTAGCACTGGAAACAGAAGATCTGGCCTGGAATAATGATTCTGCCTCCTGTTTCTTGTGTGACCTTGGGTGAGTCTTTCTCCCCTCTTAAGGTTCAAATCTTAGCTCCTCTGCTTACCACCTGCAGCTCCCTGGTCAATTCCTTTCTCTCCTCTGGACCTGTTTTCTCTTCTGTGAAAGGAGGACGTTAGCCTCAATTACGTAAAAGGTCCCTCCTAGCTCTCCATCTGTGATTCTGCTATTCATGAGGTCACATACTTAACCTTCCCAAAAGAAGGAAAGCAAAGAAGAGCCAAAAAGAAGTGGAAGAAGCAAATTCTATCCCCAGTTTTTACAGAAGTGAAATTGTAGGCTCCCGAGTTGCAAGAGAGAAATCTTGACTTGGGCACAAAACCAGAATGCCAAGAAAGCCATCTTCCCAACGCTTTGGTCAACAGGGCCAGGGACGCTGCTCCCTCACCCCCAAATGGCACTTCCAAAGTGACCAGCTCTCTCCTTCCAGAATTTCTTCCTCCTAATGATGTCCTAGAAACACCGCTGTTTCCCTCTTGCAACGATTCCCAGGAATCTGCCTTGGTAACAATGATGTCCTTTTCAAGACTGCCCCCTACAGTCCATGCACAAGTACGGCCACTGGAAAATGGAGAGCTCTAGGCTGAACCAGCCTGCTCAGCAGGCCCAGACACAGGGCCAGAATCCGATGCCCCCATGTGACCAGGACAGAGTATCTGTCAGAGGAGCCAACATCTGTACTCTTCACAAATCCTAACCACCAGCTGTCAGAATCGATTACATGTAAAACTTGGAACCATTCTAAAATTACACTCATCAGCCCCAAAGCCAACATATGAGTGAGAACAGACACCCTGGGGTCCAACTACCATGTAGATGGCATCGCAGAATCCTGGCGTCCAAGTCGTACCGGGTGGCAGCGGCTGCCTCTCCAAAACATGGAAGGCAGAGCTCCCTGGCCAGGAGCACTGGCATTCTGGACGGGAGATGAATTTGGCCTTATCTGCGTCTGAACTCATCACCTACACACGACCTCTGGTTCTCAAAATGCCAGTAATTTAAAGTCCCTTGCTACCAAACTTGCTAATGACTTCCACCTTTCTAAACAAAGTGGTGAAAAATGAACGGCAAGACGCAAGCAGATATCGATCTCCCAGAGACAGCTAATGGGAGCCAGCACCTCCTGCCTGCCGTCACAGCAGGGGCAGCTTCCCACACCCTTGGCTCTCCAGGAATTTAGGGTTTTCCATTAGGATGGGGGTTGGGGGGAGGCTGCTGTTAGACGAGAGAGACCCTAAGTCTACTTGAATATTTCACTTCCTGACAGTTCCGCTGGCCTTGGGGACTTTGGGAAGGGAAATTCTCTCATTCCTTGCCTTCTGTACCCATGTACACGGTCCGAAAGAGAATTGGAACATGAATGTGGAAATAAGTTAAATGGAGGATGTGACCTGGTCTTTTTTGTTCCTCCAAGGTTATATGGCATCTATTCTCTATGAAGACAGTGATAGAATATATATAATGCATTTTATATAAAACACACACATATATGTGTATACACACACACACACATATAAAATACCCACCTATGTCCGTGTCACATCACATACTGGAAGACGTTTCTGAGGACAAGAAGCACTTTGCATCGAGGTCACTAGAGGGCGCCAGAGTGCACAAAGTACTAGGCTTCAGAATCCAGCCTCAGACACTTGATAGCTGTGCCAGCTTGGACTAGTCAATCATTTAACCTGTTTGCCTCAATTGTCTCAACTGTAAAATGGGGATAATAATAGCACCTACTTCCCAGGGTTGTATTGGGGATCAAATGAGATAATATGTGCAAAGCATTAGCACTTTCGCTCTTTCTTTTAGTCACATCTGGCTCTCTGTGATCTATTTGAGGTTTTCTTGGCAGAGATACTGGGGTGGTTTTCCATTTCCTTCTCCAGCTCGTTTTACATGAGAAAACTGAGGCAGACAGGACGAAGCGACTCCCTCAGGGTCACACAGCTAGGAAGTGTCTGAGGCTGGATTTGAACTCAGGTTCCGGAGTCTTCCTGACTCTGGGCCTTGCGCTCTGTGCACTATGGCATCGCCACACTGCCTGGCAAATAGTAGGCATTTAATAGGTTCTTGTTCCCTTCCCTGCCTTCTTTTTCCTCCTCTTTCTTTGCATCTCTAGCATCTAATACAATGCCTGGCACATAGTAGGCTCTTTTCAAGTGCTTGTTGATTGAACTATTGAGCGTATCCCCAACACTTAGCACTGATAGCTGCTTGATAAATGCTTTTGCTCGATCAGTGGCTGTATTCTGTTTCTATGTTTGCCTCTAGTTTTGCTGATATCACTTCCCTCTCGGTCTCTGTCAACGACACTAAGAATGACACGTGTGCTCATAGGAGGTTCTCCAGGGGAAAGATTGAAGAGAAAGCAGTGCCTGATAGCAAGGCAGGGCTTCCAAACACTCTTGCTGCATTAGGCATGGCTAGTTCTGCCCACCTGTTGTTCTTTAGGATGAAGGAAGGCTCACTTAGTGGGTCAGTGGAGAAGTGGACCCGGTTAGGACCAGGAGGCAAAAATACAAGGCACCTGGGAAACTCTGATTGGTAATTAATAAACTCTTTTAACAAAATGCATCAGGTCCCTGGCTGAAAAGCCCCTAGGATAGTGCAGAGACAACAGAAAGGGAAGCTTGCTTTGCTAAGAGACAACCCTGCTGTGCCTTAACATAGTCAGGGGGACTGTGAAGGGGGAGATGTCCTAGTACAATGAAGGGAAGGGGAGCTGGAAGGTGGAGTCAGAGGACCTAGGTTCCAATCCCAGCCCTCCCACTTATTCACTGTGGGACCTAAGATGAGTCACGTAGCCTCACTAGGCTTCACTTTCTTCATCTGCAAAATGAAGGAGCTGGACGTCCAGGCCCCTCCCCACTCCAACACTCTGAACAGTGACCATCAGAGGCACAGGGATGAGACATTACAGTGACTGCCATCGATATGGCCCCTTGATGTTTGCAAAACGGGATGGTGGTATGGTATAGTGTAAAGAGCGCTGGACCTGGCATCAGAGGACCTGGGTTCAAATCCCACCTCTGTCAGTGAGTATCTGCGTGACCTCAGGTGAGCACCTAACCTCTGTAGGCCTCAGTTTCCTCATCTGCACAATGAGGGGGTGGTTGGACCACACGGCCCCTACGTCCCCTCCTAGCCCCAAGTCTGTGACTTTCCGGCCTGAGGCCCTAAGCGCCTTACCAACACAGCTTCATGTGAGCCTGGCTGCCACCCTGTGCTGTGGACTGGTGCTGCTGAGTCGACTCTTCCCTTCTCCATTTGGGGAATTGCCTCTATTTACATCTAACCACCAGGGGGTGCTGCTGGGCAGTAACCTGAGAGCTTCTCAGAATGAAAATCAGGTGTGGGGCCATCCCAGACTCACTCGACACCAGAGGGCCTCTGGGGACCCAGGAGGGGTGGGGGAGGGGGAGCTCTCTGTGGTTCTTAGGGCTGCTGGGTGGCTTCCATCATAGGCCCTGCCAGGCCTCACCATCCTTAAATCTATCAAAATCACTAGACATGCCCCAAACCAAAGAAAAGGCAGCCTGGGCAAGCAGGTGCAGCTCATGATGCCTTTGAGGTGGCCCCAATCACTGAGAACCAATCAGAGAACTGAGTTGCCTGTGTCCACTTCCTGTGCCTACCTCCTTGTACTCTGGGCTCTCTTAACAAGTTCTCCTCAGACTGATCCAAGCCGTTTCCCTGGTACAAAGATAAATGGGGAAATGTAGGCGTAAATGACAAGGTGCTAGGCAAAGTACCAAAGCAGAATGACCGACCATATGGATGCTGACAGTGACAGTGAAAATAATGAAAAGGACACCAACAAAATCCAGGAAAATATACAGAAAAGGAATTCGGAAGGGGCTAGGGAAACCAACACAGTGTTCTGGGACCGTCTTGGGAAATCTCCTCTGCTTTTGTTTCCCAAACAAATAGCAAAGTTGCCCAGTTTCATGTACAATCTTGTTTTCGAAATTCTCGTTTGTATATTTCAATGTTTGATTTTGCGGTTGGTTGCTAAGGGTATAACAGGAAGAGAATTTTTTTTAAAAAAAGACCCCACCTCTCTCTAGGCTGAAATAGTCAGGAAAAAACTTATTTAGAGGAAACCATCACCAGCCAGAGGCTTCTTATGTCACCCCTGAGGTGTCTTCACCCTCCTCCCTGTGGTACATTGAATCCTGATGCCAGGTAAATGGCTAAGTACCTGTTATGGAACAGTAGACTATATGAGGGGCAATCTCGCTTATGTCTTCGTAGCCCAGACCCATTTCAAGTAGCTTGCCAGGAACATAGTTCTCCACAAAAACATCACAAACAGCTGCAAGCTGAAAGGAGAGGCAGATCAGTGAGACATTGAATGGCATCTCAAACTCTATGTGTCCAAAAAGAAACACATTCTTTTTCTCCCCAAACGCACCCCTTTTCCAAACTGCCCTGTCTCCACTCAGGGCACCACCTTCTTTCCAGCTACTTGGGTTCAAAAGCTCAGGGTCATCTTTGATGCTGCTCACCCCCTCACAACCCATAAAGCATTTCTACGGCACTCTAAGGTTTGCAAAGCATTGTGCATCTGTTTTCTCACTTGTTCCCCACAACAGCCCAGTGGGGTAGGTTATGTTACTATCTCCATTTTGCAGTTGTGTTGGTAAGCAAAATGGCCTTTGTTTTCTTTGAGTGGCTCAGCGTGTTTCATTAAGCTTTGCTGGGTGCTAAGCCCCCGGCCCAGAGCCCTGTTGGGTGTGGAGCCTATGTGGGTGTGGATTGATGACTGAGGTGGGGCCCAAGGTGGGGCTGGCTGAGGGGAGGTGTTAACTCCAGAGCCATGCCCTGTTGGGTGTTGACCTAATCTATGTGAATGTGAGCCTCCCAGGGTCCTAAGGGGAGGGGCCAACTCAAGAACCAATAAGCTCTGGTCATTCAGATGACTTTGATGACGGCAAAGGCTCTATGGGAAGAGAGAAGGCAGCTTGAAGATTGATTTTCTGTTGGAGCCAGAGACAGCTGCAGCCGAAGCTGAAGATAAGGCCAAAGCCGAAGCAGGAGCTACAGAGGCATAGCCCACTGTGTGTGGACCAAGGAGTGCCGAGCAAGGACTTGAGGCCCGTGGGTAATCTTACCAGAGAGGGGAAGCATGAATATGATTTGGTTTAATACCATCATGTTTTTCTGTGGCCTCCTGGTTACTCTTGTGAGGCGGACTTATTGGGCCTGGAAGCTTTTGATCAAAAT
>CM053624.1:372092114-372120907 GCA_028646595.1 Phalanger gymnotis | reverse complement strand
GCTGGCTGTAATAGCTCTGAAATCAACAGCGCATCCCCCCAAGCTTGGAATATAGAACTTTTTACAAGCAGTCATACCCCGCTGAAAAACTCAAGGGTCAAGTAAGTTGGCTGGGAACATGGCCAGGCAGCAAAAACACACCCAGATTCAGTCTCAGACCTTGGAATCTTTCTTTGGTGACAAAGAAGACCACATACAGCCAGAAGAAGTCAACAAAGTCAAAGAGCCTACAACAAAAGCCTCCAAGAAAAACATAGTGTATTACCCTTGAGACAAGTTGCTATAATCTCCCTGATAATATATTTTTTTTAATTTTTGCATCTATATTCATTAGGGAAATTGGTCTATAATTTTCTTTCTCTGTTTTGGCTCTTCCCAGTTTAGGTATCAGCACTATATTTGTACCATAAAAAGAATTTGGTAGGACTCCTTCTTTGCCTATTTTCCCAAATAGCTTATATAATATTAGAATTAATTGTTCTTTAAATGTTTGATAGAATTCACTTATAAATCCACTGGCCCTAGAGATTTTTCCTTAGGGAGTTCATTGATGGCTTGTTCAATTTCTTTTTCTCAAATGGGGTTACCTAAGTATTTTATTTCCTCTTCCATTAATCTGGACAATTTACATTTTTGTAAATATTCATCCATTTCACTAAGATTGTAAAATTTATTGTCATATAATTGGGCAAAGCAGCTCCTAATAATTGTTTTGTCCTCTTCATTGGTTGCGAATTCACCCTTTTCATTTTTGATGCTGGTAATTTGGTTTTCTTCTTTCTTTTTTTTAAATCAAATTAACCAAAGGTTTATCTATTTTATTGGTTTTTTCATAAAACCAGCTCTTAGTTTTATTTATTAGTTCAATAGTTTCTTAATTTCAATTTTATTCATCTTTCCTTGGGTTTTCAGATTTTCTAATTTGGTATTTAATTGGGGGGGGGTTAATTTGTTGTTTTTCTAGTTTTTTCAGTTGCATGCCCAATTCATTGATTTCTTCTTTCTCTATTTTATTCATGTAAGCATTTAGAGATATAAAACTTCCCCTAAGAACTACTTTCACTGCATCCCATAAATTTTGGTGCATTGTCTCATCATTGTTGTTCTCTTGGATGAAGTTTTGATTGTTTCTATGATTTGCTGTTTGACCCACTCATTCTTGAGGATTAGATTATTTATTTTCCAGTTAATTTTTAGTCTATCTTTCCATGGCCCTTTATTATATGTAATTTTTATTCACTATTTCTGCCTTTCTGCACGGGATTGTGAGGATTTTAAGCCCTAATACAGTCAATTTTTGTGTAGGTACCATATACCACCAATGAAATGGCATTCCTTTTTATCCCCATTCAATTTTCTCCAGAGGTGAACCATATCTAACTTTTCTAAAATTCTATTCATCTCCTTAACTTCTTTCTTATTTATTTTGAGGTTAGATTTATCTAGTTTAGAGAAGGGGATGTTGAAGTTTCCCACTAGTATGGTTCTGCTGTCAGTTTCTTCCTGTAATTCCCTTAACTTCTCCTCTAAGAATTTAGATGCTATACCACTTGGTGCATATATGTTTAGTAATGATATCATTTCATTATCTATGGTGCCCTTTAGTTCCTTCCTTGTCTCTTTCAATTAGATCTATTTTTACTTTTGCTTTGTCTGAGATCAAGATTGCTACCCCTGCTCTTTTTTTACTTCAGCTGAAGCATAATATAGTCTACTCCAGCCTTATATCTTTACTCTGTGTGTATCCCTCTGTTTCAAGTGTGTTTCTTGCAAACAATATATTGTAGGATTATGGTTTTTAATCCACTTTGCTATCTACTTCCATTTTATGAGGGAGTTCATCCCATTCACATTCACAGTTATGACTGCTATCTGTGTCTTTCTGTCCATCCTATTCCTCCCCCCATTTATGCTTTCTCTCTTTCTCCTTTCTCCCTTTCCCTCTTCACTAAAGTTTTGCTTTTCACTACCACCTCCCTCAATCTGCCCTCCCTTCTATCAGCCCCCTTCCTTTTTCTTTCCCTTTTCCCTTACTACTCCTTCCCTCCCTTCTAACCACGCTCTCCCTTTTCTTTCCTCCTTCCCACTCCTACTGCCTATAGGGCAAGCTAGATTTCTATACCTGAGTATGTTATTCCTTCCTTGAGCCAAATCTGAAAAGAATAAGCTTCAAACAATGCTATTCTGGGGCAGCTAAGTGACACAATGAGTAGAGCACTGGCACTGGAGTCAGGAGGACCAAACAATGCTATTCTTCCTCCCTTCTTTCCCTCTACTGTAATATGTCTTTGTACCTCTTCATGTGATACAATTTACCCTTTTCTGCCTCCTCCTTTCCTCTTCTCACAATATAATCCCTTTTTGCCACTTAATTAGATTTTTTGCACTTTTAAAATTTTAAAGCCTTATATAAATGCTAGTTATTGTCCTTATCATTATTATTATTCACATGGGGGATTAGATTTGCTAGATCCTTCATGTGATCCCATAGCATAGGCCAGGAGCAATGAGGAGCCAGTTCCAAAGAGTAAATTTAAGCTCTTTTCAGGACAAAGATCCTGTTAATCAGGGCTGTCCAAAAGGAGAATCAGCTGCCTTATGAGGTGAGAGCAGGGAGTGTCCTCTCCTCCAAAGTCTTCAAGCAAACCCTGGATGGCCACGTGCAGAAACACAACTGCAGCGAGTCCTTTCAGGATGTAGTTGGATGAGCAGCCACTGAGGTCCCTCCCTTCCAGCTCTAAAATACTGTGCTTCCTCAGTATTAAGACAGAAGCCAGGATTCTTACCTCCATTTTATAGGAAGAAAAGCTGAGATGCAGGAAAGAGAAATGCTGCTCACCCAAATTATACAACAAACCAATATATGAGTCAGGGTTAAAATCTACATTACTCTATTCTAGGTAATGTTCTGTGCACTAGCTACTCTTCCTGAAAAGATGATGGAGAAGGTAGAGTAAGAAAGGAGGAGGGACATTGAGAGTGATGTTTAGAGTTGAACTTTATTCATCAGTAAAGGAAACTGCCAGAAAGTTTTTTTATCTTAGTATCTATTCTAGCATATTCCGACTTAACTCCAGCACAGAATCTTCAGGATAGAAAAATTAACAGGCAGAAATCTCAGAAACTTAAGATGGAAAGTGCTGCCCCAATTTTAAGGAATATCTCGAAAGCCAGGGGCTCAGTATACCGATTTTATAAACAAAGGCTTGGTATCCAAAGCAGCCTGTTTGGGTGCAGGGATAGGGAACCTATGGCCTTGAGGCCACATGTGGCTTTCTAGGTCCTTAGGTGTGGCCTTTTGACTGAGTTCAAATTTCAGAGAACAAATGTGCCCCTACTCTGAAATTACAGGTCTTAGGGGGTTAAATGACTTGCCCAGGGTCAGACAGTCAATCTGTACAAGAGGCAGGATTTGGGATTAGGTTATCTTGACTCTGAGGCCAACTCTCTCTCCACTCCATCTTGAGACTTTGTCATGCCTCCCCAGGTGTCTCTCTCTCTCTCTCTCTCTCTCTCTCTCTCTCACACACACACACACACACACACACACCCTGGAGATTTACACTAGGGGTTGCGGGGGGGAGCTGGGGAATATTCTGTAATAGGAGGAAAGGAAAAGGAGTCGTGGCTACTACAAGAACTCATCAAGCATTTACTAAGTACTTACTATGCGCCAAACCCTGTTCTATAGGTGATGTTAAAGAAAGTGACTGGTAAAGTTGAAAACTCCCAAACATGACAGATGAAAAGAAGAGTTTCCTAGGAGTAATTACCCACTAGATAAGAAGATGAAAAGAAAGGCCAGAGGATGAGGACAATGGAGAATCTGACTTAGAAATATTCCAGGATTAGAAAAGGATTCAGAAGAGGAGTTAACGGAAAGAAGTGGATTCATTTATAACAATAACTAATAGTTACATAACTGTTATAATAATCAAGAATAAGAATAATAACAGTTATATTGCACCTATTATGTGCCAGGCACTGTACTAAGTGCTTTACAAATATTATTACATTAGATATTTACAACAACTATCATGATCCATTATTATGCTGTTATTGTCTCCATTTTACAGTTGAGGAAACTGAGACAGAGGTTTGATGACTTGCCCAAGGTCCCACGGCTAGTAAATATATGACTGGATTTGAACTCAGAACTTCCAGACTCCAGGCCCAACCTTCTATCTATTGCACCACCTAGCTGCCCACTAAGTGCAGCTCCCACTATTTGATGCTAAGGGAGAAACTAATATCAATAAATATAATTAGAATATGAATATAAAATAAAAATCCAGTAAACTCCAAGCTATATGATTCTACATCTTTTTGTATATTGGCTAAATTGATACAACAGGACAAGCATCAAAGATTATGTTACACTTTGAAAACCTTAAAGCATTATGTAAATGTGTGCAATAATTATGTCAGTGAATTCAGGCCATGAACATGAAAATGAAATTAAGGAAGTTTGCACTCCCTTTTCTTGCCTGGTCCTGCAAGGTGAGAAGCTAAAGTGAGCAGCAGAGAAAGCATGCAGATACTGACACTGAGGCTGCTTTGCTGATGCTGATACACTGATACTAATACTGACAGTGATTTTGATATTGACAGTGATGCTAATACTAACACTGTTGCTGATACTGAAACTGATGCTGACACTGTTGCTATATTGACACTGATGCTGATATTGAGATATTGATACAGTTGCTGATATTGACACTGATGCTGCTTTGCTGATACTGACACTTGCTGATACAGACACTGATACTGACACTGTTGCTGATATTGACAGTGACATTGATACTGATACAGTTGCTAGTATTGACACTAATGCTGCTTTGCTGATGCTGACACAGTTGCTGATATTGACACCGATGTTGATGCTGACACTGTTGCTGATACTGACACTTATGCTGCTTTGCTGGTGTTGATACTGACACTGATGCTGATACTGATACTCTTGCTAGTATTGACACTGATGCTACTTTGCTGATGCTGATACTGATATTGATACTAATACTGATGCTGATATGGACATTGATGCTACTTTGCTGATGCTGATACTGACACTTTCTGATATTGACTCTGATTCTACTTTGCTGATGCTGATACTGACACCGATGCTGATATTGGCAGTGATATTGATACTGATACAGTTGCTGATATCGACACTGATGCTGCTTTACTGCTGCTGACACTGTTGCTGATACAGTGATGCTGTTTTGCTGATGGGGACACTGACACTGTTGCCAATACTGACACTTTTGCCAATAGTAACACCGATGCTGCTTTGCAGATGCTGATATTGACGCTAATGATTATATTGACATTGATGCTGATATTGACATTGATGCTGATATTGACACTGATGCTGATATTGACACTGATGCTGACTGGTAGATGCCGTTGCTGATGCTGAGGGGAGAACATTGGTCTTGAAACACACATGGAAACAACAGACGGCTTCATCATCTCCAATTATTTATTATCTATTCAATAGTTAAAGAAATAGTGTGGCATGGTGGATTGGGAGTTAGTCTCAGAACTAGGAAGATCTGAGTTCAAGTCTAGCTCCAGATGCACCCTGGTTCTGTAAACCTGGGTAACAGACTTATCCATTCTGTGCTCTAGGAAACTCTCTAAGACTCTAAGTTGTGGCACAAGGGCTAACTTGCTTTTGCATAAGGCATTTCCTCCAAGGAGTTCCCTACATCAACAAAGAGGTCTAGTTTCTATCTTAATCTCCTGTAGTCGAATTAGTTTGGGGTCAGGAATGGGCAGAGTCAAGAGAAAGAGCCATGCCTCTCCTTATCCCAGCCAGGCAGATGCAGAGGCCTCAGGACTCTCTCGGCCTATGTAGTTTTGTCATGGTGGTCATTTTTATTAGAGAATCTTTGCTTTGTTGTTTCTCTCCCTCTACATCCAACAAAGGAGATTTCAAAGTCAGCACAGTCATCTTGGAATTAGGAGAATGATTCAAACCAGAAAGGCATCACATCTAAAAGTCCTACACTCCCTTAGCCCTTGGGAGGCCAGTTACATCCTTCAATAGTCTTTTCCAGAAACAGAAAGTTGCTCTGCTGTGGACAGCTGTGTTGGTAAGCAAAATGGGCTCTTAGGACTTAGTTCAACCAAGTGCCCTTGAAGAGTTTGGCTTTTGTTTCCTTTGAGTAATTCAGTGTATTTCATTGAGCCTTACTAGGTGCTAAGCCCCAGACCCAAACCCCTATTAGGTGTAAAACCTATGTGGGTGTGGATTGATAACTAAGGTGGGGCCCAAGGTGGGGCTAACTCAGGGGAGGGCCTAGTTTACACATGAGTTTGAATGACATATCTGGGACAGCAGAGGCATTTAGACCACGTGGGTTTAAGTAGCCTCTTTGTGAGGACGTGGGTGAGTAGCATGTGTGACTCACCCTTGATCCTGAAAAAGATATAAAACCAGGGGTTGGCTTTCTCTTCTTTGGAGCTCTTACCCACAGCAGTGGTGGCTCGAGTGACTCTGGGCCAGCCCTCGTTATGAGCTCCCAGGCTGAACCTAGATGTTGGTAACTATGAATCTGTGTTTGGTCTGTCTGTCGATGTTTGTGATTTGTTTAGGGCTCTCACTTGTGCTGGTGTGCTGATGTGGAGACTCGGGGCAGCTGTAGCTAAGGGCCTTCCAGCTCTTAAACCCGGATGTTGGGACTTTGTTAAACTCTGGTAGCTATGTATTGGGATTTGAATCAGACAAGGTCTGCCTATTGATGTTTGTACTTTGTTTGTATTTTGCTCTGAAGTTCAGGGTGCTAGTTTTTTCCCCTGAACTAAGTGAATGATATTTGCATGCTGAATTAAAGTAAGCTTGTCAACCTCTTAACTGTTGCTTTCCTTACTAAAGCAGATCAAAAGAACCTGTGCTTTTGCAGCGTGTCGGCAGCTTTCTGGGTGCTGGTTGTTGGTGGATCTTACAGCCCCCACAGAAGCTGCTAGCTGGAATGTTGAAACAACAGCTAGAAAGAAAGCCAGTCTTTAAACTCTTGCCCCATCTCTGCAGAGGTATGTACTACCTCCTGCAGAGTTCCCCCTACCTTTTTGACAATCTGTACCCCCTTCGGATCCTTGATGTTGATGGCAATGCTCTGAAGAGACAATGAAACAATACATTAGTCAGAACAGGGAAGGTTTAGGTGGTCCCTTCATTTATAGCTTCCTGTCTAATAAGTGATCTATTCTTCCTTAAAACTTAACCACCACCACCCCCTTTTTTTAACCAACCTCACGGCAATTAGAATGTGTCAAGATCCTTTGGACTGACTTTTGATTTCGTTGGTATAGTGATTTCATTGTCTCCCTTTACCAGTGATGTGATCTACCACATTCGGAAAGTTGAGTGGGACAATGAGAGATCGAGTGACTAGTCCATGGTAATACAGCCAGGAAGTGAATAAGGAAGCATTTGAATTCAGGACTTTCTGGATCTGAAGTCTGTTCCCTACCCAAGGCACCACACTGTCTGTCATGCTGGCTTATTAGCAAGTTAGAGTAAGGTTTGTGTTATTATTTTATATTATATATATATAGATAAAATTATAGTATTCCTTATATTATTGTATTAAGTATTCTACAAATGGTAGACCTGCTAATTAGCCAAGAGACAACAACATTGATGATCTAGGTAAGACCATTCTCCTGCGTTCTGGAAAGGAAGAATAGTCAGGTCCAGAGTTCCACAGACGTGCCTCTGAAGTCCATGGCTTTTCACAGGATCAAATATAGAAAACGCGCTTTAAATATGTCTTGATGAGTGGGATGTTGCCATGGAAAGTGTGCCACTGAATTAGGAGTCAGACCACCTGGGTTCAAATCCTGCATTCCTACTTTGGATCAGGATTTGAACCTGCCTAGAAGGGACCTAGAAGAGCTGAAACATTCTTTTGATGAGGAAACCAAAAGTGTCATATAGCTAGTAAGTGTCTGGGACAGGATTTGAATCCAGGTCCTGGTTCCAAGTCCAGTGCCCTTTGCACTGAGCCTTTTATTCCACCTACACAGTCTTTCAGTTTCCTTTTCTGTAAAATGAGAGGGTTAAGCTACATGACCACTAAGGTTAGTTTCTTCCAGTTCCATCCTATTTCTGGATAGTAACTCTCAATAACCTTAAACTAGAACAAAAAAAAACTAACATTCATTTGGCAATTCTCTTTATATGTGAAGAGTGATTGAGGCTGTATAATCTTGAGCAAGTCCCTTTACCGCTCTGTGCCTCAGTTTCCAAATCTGTAAAATAAAGGGGTTGCACCGGATGATTTCACAGTCCCTTGCAATTCCAAGGTTCTATGATTCTATATAAAAATGTTCTAGGTTGGTTGATTTCAATATCTTAAATTCATTCTTATCAGGGGAAAAAGCCAAATGAAGTATCCCCTTTGCTTACCTTTTTATTTCGGTTAACGCTGAGAAAATAAGTACTCTCTGATCCCACAAAAGGCGGTCCCCAAGTCCGAGTGTCGTCACCAGCTCCTGGAAGTCAGAGCAGCCTTCTCATGATCATTGACACTACATGAAAAAACCTTCACACCCTTCCAGCCCAGGGACAAGCGCCGCCCTCCAGGCTTCCCAGAGGCCTCGAAGGCACTGGATTGGAGAAATGGGACCAGCTGAGCCCGAAGGCCCAGCTCTAGCTTCTCCTCTCACTTCAATTCTTCAAGGGACTGGGATTTAATCAATGTGAGCCCTCCTTCAGCTGATTGGATTGCACTAAATCCGACAAGCATCAATTAAGCACCTGCTGTATTGCAGGAACTAGGCTAGGCATTGACATAACCAAGACAAAATTAAAGCAATCTCTACCCTCAGGGTACTTCTCTTCTTCATTGAAGTCCAACATGAAAATATAAAAATCAAGTCAATAGGCAAATCAACAAGCATTTATTAAGCACAACTACTGACTAGGCACCAAGAATACAAAGAAAAGCCAAAAAAGGGAAGGAAGGGAGGAAGGAGGGAGAGAGAGAGGGACAGAGGGAAACAGAAAGAATAGATGGAAGGAAAGAGAGAGAGAGAGAGAACAGATGGAAGGAAGGAAGGAAGGAAGGAAGGAAGGAAGGAAGGAAGGAAGGAAGGAAGGAAGGAAGGAAGGAAGGAAGGAAGGAAGGAAGGAAGGAAGGAAGGAGAGAGGGAGGGAAACAGAATAGATGGAAGGAAGGAAGGGAGGGAAGGAGGGAGGGAAGCAGAAAGGGAGGACAGATGGAAGGAAGGAAGAAGGAAGGAAGGAAGGAAGGAAGGAAGGAAGGAAGGAAGGAAGGAAGGAAGGAAGGAAGGAAGGAATTTTTATATTTTCATGTTGGACTTCAATGAAGAAGAGAAGTTCCCTGAGGGTAGAGATTGCTTTAATTTTGTCTTGGTTATGTCAATGCCTAGCCTAGTTCCTGCAATACAGTAGGTGCTTAATTGGTGCTTGTCGGATTTAGTGCAATCAAATCAGCTGAAGGAGGGCTCACATTGATAGGAAGTAAGGAGGGAGGGAGGGAGAGATGTTGTTGACAGATGAAAAAGATCATGAATCACATAAACTGAGCTTTCCCAGGCATTTTTTTCATATGATCATTGGTTTAGAGCTGGAAGTGATCTTCGAGGTCCCTCACTTTACAGTTGAGGAAAGTCTAAGGGGCTTGTTGAAGGTCTCACAGCCAGTTATTTTCAGGCACTTTGACTCCAAACCCAGGGCTCTTCCCTCTACAGCACTGGCTGTGCTTGCCTCTAGCAGATTTTACCCTCATAAGGTTGCTCCCTACTATGAATTATCTCACGTCCCAGTAGGTGAAATGTTTTTGAGGAAGACTTTCTTAGGGAACATTTCCACATAACTTTGCACATTGTGCACATTCATGAATGTTTATCGAATCCAAAATAAGACAAGGAAAATCTGTGCATTCAGAAAAGTAAAAGAAAAGGCACAGGATTGGGAAGCATTTCATTTATTTTGGAAAGGGCGGTTAATCTTCACTCATTTTTTTCTGGTTCAATGCAGTGTGCTAGGTAGCTCCTAGCTCCTCACTCTTACTCGGCTTACTCTTTCCCTCTTCCTTTCTCTTTTCTGCTCTTCTCTCTTCTTTTCTTTCTTCTCTCCTCCTCTCCTCATCTATTCTGTCCTCTCTTCTCTTTTCTCTTCTTCTCCTCTCTTTTCCTCATCTATTCTATCATCTCTCCTCTTCTCTTCATTCGCTCTCTGCACTTTCTCTGCTCTTACTCTTCTCCTCTTCCTTTCTTTCCTGCCACTCCCCTGCTTTTCCCAAGGGCCAGGGGGCTCATCACAAATCAGCTGAGGACTCTTCCTCTTTCTGGTAGTCAGGCTCAGCTGCCAAAGCCTGGTTTCTGATCTCAGGCTGCAGTCCCAGGCTCAGCCCTAACTCTTGGCACATCTGCTTTCTGTTCTTCACTCCATTTCCAAGCCCTTTGCCCAGAATTAGGTTTGGGACTGGGTACTTCAAGCTTCGTCCCAAACCCTGACCCTTGGCACCTCTAGAGGGTGGGGGAGGTCAGGACTGGTCTCCAAGTCAGGGGATGAAGGGCAGCATAACAGGTCCTTTGAGTTTCCACTTCTAAAAGGGTAACAAAAAAAGTGTGCACAGGTCACACAAACAGCTAATGTATTACCGACAATATATTCATTGGTAAAAATAAAGGAACCATTACCTGGTCGTTCCACCTTAATCACCTCAGCTCCAAGGTCTCCTAAGTTCATAGTGGCGAAAGGTCCAGCCAGTACCCTGCAATATTTAACATGGATGAATAAATTCTCTGCCTTCCAGCGAAATGTCTTCTTGTTATTTCTCCTCCAAACTGGCCACCCCCAACTAGACACATGGAGACAAACCTGGTCAGATCCAAAATTTTCACACCATCCAAGGGCTTCACATTGTCAGTATCTAGAAAAAAAAACAACAAAATAAGACTTTTTTCCCTTAACCTTCTAAATAATATTAATTTCAAATTTCCCCCTCAGGAAACTGGGACAGAGGTGGGAGGTGGGGTAGGACAAGAAGCACTTTTTTCTAATAGTCGTTTAAATAACTTCAAAGGCTAAAAAACAATTGTTGTTGCTGTTATCTCTCTGAAAAATGTTTCTGTCTGGCATTCAAAACCTAAAGCTTCGAAGACCCAACTGAAGCCAAGTCAGAGGACAGAAGCACAGTGAGCCCAACTGCACTGAAGACGTTGACCTGATGAGACAATGAGGGAGAGCGTCCAGGTGGATGAATAAATATATATTTCCTTTTTGTATTCTGAATATGTTCATGTGTATATTTGCACATGTATGTCCCTAGGTCTACATATAGTGTTCTTCAGTCATGCCCACTCTTTGTGACCCATGGACAATAGTGTGCCAGGCTCTTCTATCCTCTGCTATCTCTCAAAGTCTGTCCCCATTCATGTTTGTTGTTTCCATGAGGCGATCTGCCCATTTCATCGTCTGCCAGCCTCTTTTCCTTGCCTTCAGTATTTGTGTGTGCACATATGGTTCATCCCTATTTTTGCCTAGAGGCAGCTAGGTGGCACAACGGGTAAATCACTGGGCTTGGGGTCAGGAAGAGATAAAATATGGACTCAGACACTAATCATGTGACCCTAGACAAATCATTTAACATCTGCCTGCCTCTATTTACTCAACTGTAAAATGGGGAGAAAAGTAGTGCCTGCCTCAAAGGACTGCTTTGAGTACTGAATGAGGTAATATTGGTAAAAGGTGTCTACCACAGCACCTGGCACATAATAATGGACCCATAATAAATGTTTGTTCCTTCCTCTTTCCCCTTATTTGTTATAAAGGTTTTGTTTGTCTTCTTCCATTTTCAAGGAGAATGGAGAGAACATAAATATTTGGCAGTTGGAACAAGTAAAATAAAAGTTGTATTGAAAAGAAAGTGCATTTCCCATCAAAGAAATCAATCAGAAAAGCAGCCCTCTGGCAGTCCATGCACGTACATGGGCTCACCATCTGTAATAGGAGATAAGCCTCCTCCACAGGACGGGGCGCAGGGCAGGGGTGCCACAAGAGCAACCCCAAGGTTTAGAGGCTGGGGGCTCAGGACAGGGTGGAGCGGGGTCTTGAAGAGAGAAGAGGTGGTCCCAAAGCTGGATGATCACTAGGGGAGCCCAAGGCACAATATGGGGGAGCAAAAGACCTAGCCTCTGCCCTTCACTGTTACTGTGAGTCATCCAGACAGTGCAAGGCCAAAGGAAATAGGGGTGGCCTCTCTAGTGAGAAGGGAATTATAACCCCAGCTTTGGACAAGAGTAGTCTGATATACCTAGATGCCTGTAGAGGTCTCTGGCAATAAAACTGGGATTCCCCCAAATAGAAGAGATTGCCTGCCTGGCAACCCCAAAGGCATTTCTGTCTGGGGCAGTCCAGTCCACAGGGCAGTGCCATAAGGCTCCATACTTGTAGGGGTCTCTTGGCTAAAACAGGGACTCACCCAAAGGTTGAAAGATCAATCTCTTGGCAACTTCAAGTTCAATTTCCCTTCCTACGAGAGTCCAGACCACTGGGGGAATCCTATGAGTATGGTGGACTTTTAGGACCCTGGGGCAAGCCAGACTCACAAAGGAAAGGGAGGATAATTGCATTAAGTATTCATGGGCTATTGGGAATCCTTAATATGTTTTACATGAACTAGCTTATTACAAGTGTTTTGTGTTTCCTTTTCCACTCAAGTGAAGTGGTGTCAACCTGAAAGGTTGGTTAAAGGAGGCAAACAAGCTAGGTGATATGTAAATTCATATTGTTTATTCCCTTAAAGCCAGCAGAATACCTACATGTATGGAGCCAGACAAAATTTGACTGTCTGAACAAAGGAATGAGAAGGCTTAAATACATTTTTAGAATAGTAACAACTCAGCATGTCTGTATTACTCTATTTTATGATCTCCATATATGTTTAACCATGATACAAGAAAGGCACTTTTCTTAACTGAATAGGTTGTAAATACAATAAGAGAGTTGACAAAGTGTCAATTGAAATTACAATCCAGGATCTCTGTGTTTAACTTACCATTAACATGCCATAACATAGTATATGTCCACAAAATATTAAGAGAAGAAAAAGTTACATTATTCAAGATAGTGTCTCAGATTAAGGGTCTCATCCTTAATGGCCACAGACAGAGGAAAGAATACTCTTAAGTTAGCCCCATCTGGCCTTGTTGACATAGGAAGAGGTATTCTCAGAGTAAACTCAGAGAACAAAGAGGCTTAGGTCCAGGCTGTTCTGGTTGGTTATTAGTTCAGGCTCTGGCCCTTATTGAAGTTACTAAATTGATATTAAATGATTATCAGTGGAAAGAAGGAAAAGGAAGAAAAAAATATTTGACAGTTGTGGAAAAAATAATCAAGATTAAACATGCTTATTGTTGATGGCAATGTTCTTTTCAGAGGTATATTGAGTCAGCCCTCCAGACTCCCGTCCTGCCCCTTTAGGTTGTGCAGAACTCTGTAGAGATGCGCTCAAGGTCAGATCAAAGTATCCTCACCAGGGAGACTCATCCAGCCTTATTTAGGTACTCTCTTTCTTCCTGGGCAGTTAGGTGGTGAAGTGGATAGAGTCTGGAATGGATAGGGCCTGGGGTCAGGAACATTCATCTTCCCTAGTTCAAAGCTGGCCTCAAACACTTACTAGCTGTGGGACCCTGGGTAAGTCACTTAACCCTGCTGGTCTCAGTTTCCTCATCTGTAAAATAAGCTGGAAAAGGACTTGGCAAACCACTCTAGTACTTCTGCCAAGAAAACACCAAGTGGGATCAGACACAACTGAAACAACCAAAGAACAACAAATTCATCTTTCACTACTACCATGAAGGCTACTAGGTCACGTTCTTTCCTCTAACAGAATGTAAACTGTTTGAGAGAAGGGACTGCTTCCTTGTTGGCTTGTATTCTCTGTGCCTAACATACAGCTATTATATAATAAATGCATGTTGGACAGTTGGGTGTTTCCTGCCGCAACCAGCTGCTCTAATGGAGCTGCCTTGCAGAAGACAAGGCTCCAGGCCACAATCCCAGAATTCCACCTTCTGGGCTTCCCCCTCCCCACCTGCTCTTCCAAGGGCCCTACAGCAGCTACAACCATTGGTCTTTTTAGGTCACCCTTCCTTCCCAAATCTGGCTGTGCCAAACCAGAGTGTGGCCTTTAACCAGGCTCCTACTGGGGAGAACAAGAAGATGAGAACAAGTAAATTAATGATAAACATTCATTTGAAAAATTTTATTTGTATTGAAAGAAATATTACAACTTTAACAATCGGTATTTTTATAGAGTAATTTTGTGTAATTTGTTCTGGCCTATGTAAGGAGCTCTCGTTGGATCTTAGATTTAAAACTGGAAAAGCACCTTCAAACCATCTTGTACAATTTCCTCATTTTATTGATGAGAAAAATGAGGCCCAGAGAAGACAAGGACTTGTCCAAGGTCATATAGCTAGTAGGGAGAAATGTTGGAATTTGAATCTACATCCTCCTAACTGCAAATCCAAGGCTGCTTCCAGGAGACCATGGGCCTCTCAAATTGGGCCCTTCCTGGGAAAAAAAAGGCTGACTTCTTTTCCAACCCATCCTACAGGAATAATGACTGGGTTTTTTTTATCTATTTGAAAAGATATATTTTTAGTACTTTAACTCTGAGACACCCTAGAGCAGGCCTTTTGACAGAATCCGAGCTTCCCAGACTATGAAGGGCCACACTTGAGGACCTAGAGGGCCACATATGGCCTCAAGACCTCAGGTTCCCCACCCCTGGCCTAGATAATGCTTTCAGGTCAGAGTAGAATGAAAAACTACTGAAGTCAACTATGGTACCTTGGATGGTTCCCATAAAGATAAATTTTATCTCAGTACACCCAGTTTTCTGATTAGCCTAGAGATAAATACAAGGTTCTCTTCCTGTGTAAGAGGGGGTCAGGGGGGAGAGAGAAAAAGAGAGAGAGAGAGGTCACTTGATGGTGACAGCTTCTCTCCCCTGCTGAGACTTCCTGAAGCAAACACATCCATTCCAAAGAAACAGGGCTTCTGGGATGGTGTTCAAAGTCTGGTCACATTACAGTGACATTGCAGAATTTTTGAATAGCCGAGAGCCCGTGTAGCTAGCTAGTTGTACAGAGGGCATCTTGCTGTTCCTCGGGGCCCTGGTGATTCTGTAAAACTATTTTCATTACCGAAGCTGATACTTGACATAGCACACTCAAGGTTTTCAAAGCACTTTAAACTTAGTCATTTCATCTCTACATACAACTCCAGTGATCCTACATGTGCTCTGCATATCAGCAAAAATGCCTTGTGTGCTAAGCCAAGTTGCCAAGAGGTCTAAGATCTGTTTAGGGCACAGAGAAAACCAATTACCCAGGCTAGGGGAAGGCAATCATTGCCTGGGGGAGGCAAGGTCCCACATGGGAGATAAGCAAACATTAACTAAAAAGGGAAGCCACCTTGTTACTAAGTGTCTATAAAGTGTGAAGGGGCTGAGAAAACAGGGAAAGAAGTTGTTGCATCAGAGATTCAGGCTGAGAGATTGATATTCAAGCAGGAGACAAAATACAAGGAGTGCCCAGAGAGGACCACTGGTAAGACTCACGCTGACTCCTTAAAGTTCACATGGGATCCCCATCAGTGAGAGGGGACTTCCCATGAAAATATACTCTTGGACTTTCTCCTCAGCAAAATCCAAGTAAGCTCCCCTTGGCACAATGAAGGTTTGCATTTACATATGTAGGTAGACTGATCAGACTGGTTTATTACAGATAATATGTAAACATTTTGATGATGATTTATTTATGGGCTTAACCCACAGATGTTGGTCTTGTCTACCTCCTTAGGCTGAAAGCTCTTTACATTTCATTTCCTTGTTATCTCCCCAAAGCTTTGTGAACATCAACACACACACACACACACACACACACACACACAAGATAATAACTACAGTTTGTTGAGAAGTCATCTGGCTCCTAATAGATGCAAAAGGCAAGCTCATCTGAGTTTCTGGCACCTTCTCTGCCTAAAGCAATGAAAGGCTAAGTTACCTGCACAGGCTCACCCAGCCAGCGTACGTCAGAGTTGGGACTTGAACCCAGGTTTTCCTGGCTCCAAGGGCAGCTCTCTAGAGATCCACATTGCCCTCTCCAAGTACTTCATAATCTCTTTTATTGGTCATCTCTCAGAATATTAAAGTATTCATTATCCCTTCTGTAATAGAACATGGGAAATGCAAGAGAAGTTAAACCCATTGCCCAAGAACACACAGCATGTTCAAGCTAAGAAGTTAGGAAAGAAAGAGCCAGTGTGACGTGGCAATGCATGACATGAGAGAAGGATCCATGTGCTGGTGATGCTGTGGCTGGAATGGATCTAGCTATGCTGGAAAACTGAGACAAATGACCCATCTAATGACCGCTATTGGGCATTCACCTGCTAGAAGTCAAAACCTAGAAAGCCAGGATGCAGGGACACCAAAACATTTATAGCAGCATTTTTTATATAGTAGCAAGACACCAGATTCTTAGCCGGGAAAAATTGAGGAAGATGTCCATCCAGTCAAGGGAGCTCCTTCTGGCAAAATTTTAGGAAGACATGAACAAGAGTCACATAGAACAGACAGGCAGGGATGGGTTGTGACCTGCACCATTGAAAGGGACACTTCCCCTGGAGTATCTGAACATTACAAAGGATGACCTCATCATGTGAGACATGGGAGGAAGAGATAGTGGGGTAAGATATCTGAATGAGATGAGAAGGGGAGCAGAGGGAGCTCATAGCAAATGACCTCAAGTTTTTCAGCAAAATAGGAGGAAAGGTTCTCAGCTAGAAATAGGGGGCAGGGGGGTGGGGCAGTGGGCCAGAGGGAAAAAGAAGCCATGAGAAATTTGAGAAGGGATGCAAATGGTTGATTTTTTTTAAAGTTATGGTTGAAGGACAACTGAATTTTTTTTAATATTTATTTTATTTTCCTCATTTACATGAAAAATATTTTTAACATTTATTTTAAAAATTTTTGACTTCCAAATTCTCCCCCTCCCCTCCCTCCTCATTGAGAAGGCTAGTGATTTGGGGGACAGGGTCAAGATGGTAGAAGGAAAGCAGGGACTTGCTTAAGCTCCCCCCCAAATCCCTCCAAACAAAATGGCTCTGAACAAATTCTAGAGCTGCAGAACCCACAAAACAGCAGAGGGAAACAGATCTCCAGCCAAGGAGAGCCTGGATGGTTGCTGGGAAGGGTCTATCGCATGGTACTGAGAGCGGAGAGGAGCCCAGCATGGGCCACGCTGGGACAGACCAGACCCAGAATCAGCCGGCTGGAAAAGGCCTTGGGGCCTCTACTTCTCTAACTTCCTTTTCCAAATCCTTTTTGAGCTCTTCCATGGCCTGAGAACAGTTCATGTTTTTCTTGGAGGCTTTTGATGACCATTTTGATATATTGCTGTAATCTCCTTGCTAGTATTTTATTTAAAAATTTTCCATCGATATTCATTAAGGAAATTGGTCTATAGTTTTCTCCTTCTGTTTTTGCTCTTCCTGGTTTAGGTATCAGTACCAAATTTGTGTTGTAAAAGGACTCATTCTTTACTTTCCAAATATTTACATAATTAATTGTTCTTTAAATGTTTAGTAAAATTCACTTGTAAATTTCATTTGGTCCTGGGGATTTTTTTCTTAGGGAGCTCATTTATGGCTTATTCAATTTTTTTTCTTAGATAGGGTGACTTAAGCATTCCATCTCCTCTTCTATTAATCTAGGCAATTTACATTTTTTGTAAATATTCATCCACTTCACGGAGAATGTCAGATCAATTGGCAGGTAATTAGGCAAAATAGCTCATAATAATTGCTTTAATTTCAACTTAATTGGTGGTGAAATCATCCTTTTCATTTTTTGATACTGGTAATTTGGGTTTCTTCTTTTTTAAAATCAAATTAACCAATGATTTATCTATTTTATTGTTGTTGTTTTTTTCCATAAAGCCAGCTCCTAGATTTATTAGTTCAATGGTTCAGGTGAGTTCTTGCCTCTACTCTACCACCTTCAATACTACAACTTCTTAAGAAAAATCTATTGTAATGAAAAAGATCTCCTGCAATGTACATTTGGCTTTGGAATATTATATGGCAGATGAAACTGGCAAACAAGCAAGTTGACTTTAGGGATGTGGGCACATGAAATTTGGGTGAACTTCAGGAATAGTTGGAGGAGAATGCATTAAGTTGAAAGAGGATTCAGTTTGAAGAAGGGAACTGGGAAGGACCTAAGGAGGAACATAAAGAGTAAAGGAGAATATAATTGGCAAGGCTGGCACATGCGTGTTTATTGAACGGTCTCATCGTCCTTGTTAACACGGAGCATTTGGAGGCGGTCCTTGAGCCCCTTCACCATAGAGCACAGTCTCTCGGCAGTGGCAGAAACATTGAATAATCACTTCCAAGTCACTGCCCTTCATCATCTGTGGAAGTGGGACCTTCATTCCTGGTCTTTGAAATTGCTTGGGGGAGCTAAACTTGACCTCCCTAAAACCTCAGCTCCTTGACAGCCTCTTTAGCATTTTTTAAGGATTTACCTAGAAAATGATTCATTAGCGCTTGAGACAACTCTTTCTATATTTTTAATACAGTTTATCATATTTTTTCACAAATTTCCCCTAAGCTGAATGTAATATATCAGCAAAATCAATAAAACTGTCTGCCTATATCAGCAGAATCAATAAAATTGTCTTTCCAAACAGAACAGTTATTGTCCAAAGCAAGCATATGCTGTGAAACATTTGTTAGACTAAGAAATCCCCCAACACTCCCATCAATACACCATATTTTGAACTAGGTTTCAGAAAGGTCATCAGTCTACACGAAGTTGAGAAAACCCTGCCAATTTTCATTTCTGGGCTTGGCATTAGCAGTAAGCCTGTCAAATGTGGCCTTTAGAAAGAGATATGACCTACTGGGAAACAGGCAGTTCAACCAGTGCCTTTGTGGAGGAAGTCACTTGATGGGCATATCTGAAAGCTGTTAAAAAATCTTCACTCACTTTTTTTAATGTAGAATTCTTTACATTTGTATTTAGCTTTTTTATTAATTTATTTTTAGTTATAGTTTACAACATTCAGTTCCTCAAGTTTTTGAGTTTCAAATTTTCTCCCCCCCCCAAGATGGCATGCAATCAAATATACTTTCACACTGAACATATTTTCACAATAGTCAAGTTGCAAAGAACTATAACCAATGGAATTAACCTCTTTAGCATTTCTTAACTACTTGGTAGTGACACCTAACTCTGCTCTCTAGCTTCTTCCCTTGTCTTACTTATCTGTTTGACTTATTTTTTCTCGCCTTGCAAACTAGAGAGTCTAGAGAGATGAGTAAACAAAAGACGATAATTACAAGTACAAAAAATTATGGTACAACTAGATATGCCCCAAAATTCAAATTAGAAGGTGTAGGGTTAATGGAATATAATTATGTGTGTGTATATATATATATGTGTGTGTATATATGTATATGTGTATATATATGTGTATATATATATGTGTATTATATATGTGTGTATATATGTATATGTGTATATATATGTGTATATATATGTGTATTATATATGTGTGTATATATGTATATGTGTATATATATGTGTATATATATGTGTATTATATATGTGTGTATATATATAATATTATAATATATTATATATATAATATAATGGAATATATATTACTGGATAGGGAAGAACTATTCCAGTTCTATCCAGTAATAGGCCTATGTGACCACGTGTTCCCTTTTTTACTTAGAACAGAGCCCATATTCCCAGGTCTAAAGGTACACAGGTATTTTTTTTTGCTTTTTTTTTTTTTGGCAGGGCAATTGGGGTTAAGTGACTTGCCCAAGGTCACACAGCTAGTACATGTGTCAAGTGTCTGAGACCAGATTTGAACTCAGGTCCTCCTGACTCCAGGGCCAGTGCTCTATTCACTGCGCCACCTAGCTGCCCCAGTACACAGGTATTTCAACTATGGATGTCTTGCTGCTTTGAGCTCTGGTCCAGTTCACAGCTGTGATACATCCTGAGTCACATAGAGCCACTGAGGGAGGAACTTGCAACTTGCCTAAGGTGAAGCTTGCTTAAGGAGGAGGCTTACTTGCAGGAAGGCTTTCATACCTTTTGGTACTAAGCTAATTAGGCACTGAGTCACCAGAGTTGTTATGCCTTTTGGCTCTGAGCCTATTAGCCTAAAGCATGTATATATATATATATGGTGAGATTTTGCTTTGGGGCTCCCTCATGGGAAGAATGTTCACCGCAGGTCTTTGTGATTTGGCCAGAGAAGACTCTGCATAGGAGTTGTTAAGGAGCCCCCCCAGGGCTTTGTGAACTCAAGATGTTGGCCCTGGTCTGGTGACTATCTATTACTTTGTTTGGACAGTTAGAGCCCTATTAGATCTCTGTGCTAATTTCTTTCTGCTTGTATTTTCTCCATGTTCAGGGTGCCGACCTTCCCCCTAAACTAGTGAATGACTTTCTTTACTTTTCTGCTTGTATTTTCTCCACATTCAGAATGCTGACCTTTCCCCTGAATTAGCAAATGACCTTTACCTTCTTTACTTACCTATCTTTAATTCAAATAAGATTGTTGACCCTTTTGAAGTTGTCTTTCCTTCAGAGAAGCAGATCGAAGAATCTGTGCTAGCAGGCCATCCTGGGTATGCTAGGGTGCTTGCTAATACAGAAAGTGAGGGTAACAACTAGAACTAGTGACTCAAAAGATAAAATGGATTTTCCACAAAGGTACATGAATATTTTCAGAAGAAATCAAGAGAGAAAAAAAAGGAAATGAAATGAAATGGAAGAAAACATTGGAAGGAGAACAAATAGGTTAGAAGAGAAAGTAGTAAACATAACCGAAGTAAACAGACTCTATGACCAAGGCTGGATTAAACAGAAATGAATCCCTCTCTGAGACAGCAAGAATTACTGGAACAAAATCAAAACACTGAACTGTAGAAGAAAACATAAGATAGCTAATAGTAAAAAGAACTGCCCTTGAAAAAGTTTTGAGAGATAATTTAAGAATCAATGAACTCCCTGAAAATAATGATTCAAAAAGCAAAAAATATTTTAAGTATCTATTTTAAGTAAATCCTAAATGAAAACTGTCTAATTCTATTAGAACCAAAGAACAAAGCGAAGACAAAGATTCCACAGATCACTTCCTGAAAGAAACCCCAAGAGAAAGCCTAAGCAATGTCACAATAAAATCTGTAGCTTCCACGCCAAATATCCAGAAAGGAGTTCAATGAATCACAATTAGGATCACACAAGATCTGGCAGCTTTTGCTACAAATGAGAGATTTTGTAATGCAAAAGTCCAAAAAGCAAAAAATACAGGCTTATATTCAAGAATAATCTATCCCGAAAAACTTAATATAATCCTAGATGGGGGGAAAAGGACTTTTAATGGTAAAGATTTTCAAGCATTTCTGATGAAAAAAAAAGTTGAGTAGGAACTTAGAAACACAAAATCCAAGAGAATAGAGAAACCCAGAAGGGTAAATTTATTTCAGTAACAGAAAGGGGCCATATGATGATTGTGGAACATTTTATACCATTTTATATCATTTTTGTAATTTCAATAAGACCCAGAGCCTTAATTAATGACCCAGTTGAAGAGCCAGGACCTGGACTTCTTTATTCTCTAAAGTTTGCTCAGAGAATATCTTTTCTCTGTCAACAAGGCCAGATCCGGCTGACCTAAGAGCATTCTTTCCTGTTAACCATTAAGGGATGAGACGCTAATCCCGAGAGACTACCTCGCTTAATATTCTACGGGTATATACTTTAACTGACCTTTGACAACACTCTTGTGTTTACAAACCTATTCCATTAAGGGTCTTGTGGTTAAACATACATGGGGATCATAAAATTGAGTAACATGCTGAATTGTGATGGTTCTAAAAAATATAAAAACCTGTTCATTCCTCTGTACAAGTCAGTCAGACTCTGTCTGGCTCAATCCATGATCACATCTGTCCACTATGCTTAAAGAGAATGAATAAATGTATAAGTAATATTTTCTATCACCTAGCTTGTGTGTTTCCTTCAACCAACTTTCAGGTTTAACAGTGCCAACATTTGAATAGGGAGAGAAGTTTCCCTTCAGAAACTTGTCTTCAAAGAGTATTGAGGAAGTTCAATTATTTTTTTTAAACAATAACAAGAAAAAGGAATTGGGCGATAAATTGATTCTGTTGAGAGTGTGGTGAGAATGTGGGAAAAGGCAGAAGTTAAAAAGAATACTCTAGTAAAAAGGAAGTGGAACTTGCTATTTTTCATAATTGGCTTACATGATCGGAAGAGTAAACAAACGTGGATCAAGGAGCAGGCATTAGATGAACCTCATTCTTACTTGAAATAGACAAAGGACTGCACATGTGTGTGTGCATGCTCACACACACACACACAAATTAGTTTGGTATAGAAATACATCAAAGAAATAAGTGGGGATAAAGGAGATTAAGAGAGAGCATAAAAACAGAGAGAGAACAGTCCCAAGCAAACCAAACTTTCTGATACTTAAAAAGGAAGCAAGGCATTAAAAGGAAAAGGAAAAAAAAGACCTAGAATTGAGGTGAGAAGGGGTCTATGAAAAAAGGAATGAATGAACATAAAGGGAATGTGAATGTCGTGGAATATTGTGCCATACGAAAAGACAAAAGAGATGGTGTCAAAGAATTGTGGGGAACATTAACTGATGCAGAAGAAAGTGAGCAGAACCAGAACAATTTATGCGAGGACAATATCATTGTAAAGAAAAAACATCTTGAAAGACTTAAGAACTGCGATCAACACAATGACCAACCATGCCACCAGAGGCCCTTTAATGAAGTCTGTTAAGGCCCTACTGACTCATACTGAGCTAATGGACTCAAGATGCAGAAACAGACACTTTTGAACATGGCCACTGTGGGTTCTGTTTTGTTTGACTTGTTTATCTGTCATGATTTCCTTTCCTCTCAGTTTTCAATTGGGATGGAAGGGTTGGGGAGGAACAGGGAGGAAGAGGGGAAAAAAGAAAGAATGAGGTGGGGAGAGGGAGGAAGGGGGGAGGAGGAAGAGAGAGGGACGCGAAGTAGGAGAGAGGGAGATTGAAACTTTTTTTAAATGCACAGAAAAGAACAGAAGAACAGAAGCAAAGACATAGAGGACAATTTTGAAAGTAGCAGGTACACTTTATTATACACTTTTTTAAGGCAAGCAGTATGAAGTTAAGATTTCCATTTCATATGCAATCTTTTTATGTTCTAATGTATATGTAGAAATGATGGCTTGAGAGGTGTTTAGTTTAAACTTTGAAAAATTAAAAAAAGAATACAGCACCCTCCCTGATTTGAAAAGGTAGGAGATGATGAGGGTGGAAGCCCGGATATACTGACAGACTTGGACGACGTGCTGGTTAGTTTGGCTGAGACGATACTTTTCCCTCCTGTTAATTCTTCATTATAGGGGTTCGCTCTGGACGGATGGGGAGGGATATGTTGGGAAATGAATCTGATATAAAACCAAAAGTTAACAATAAAAAATTGTTTTTCAGTTTGGCAAAAAGGCATGCTGTAGTAATCATAATGAGAGACTTCAGGTATTCAGACCTCTGCAGCTGGGCAGCTCAATGGACAGGGGGCTTAGGCCTGGAGTCAGAAAGGCCTGAGTTCAAATCCCGCCTCAGATATTGACTAGCTATGTGACCCTGGTCAAGTCACTTTACTTTTGTTTACCTCCAGTTTCTCATCTATAAAAAGGGGACAATAACAGCACTTATCCCCCAAGGTTGTTGTGAGGATCAAATGAAGCACTTGCTTAAGCACAATACCTGGCACTCAGTACCTGCTTTATTTAGCTACCTATGATTGTCCTTCATTATAGTGGGTGCATTTTGCTTTCCTGGGGCTGCTCATTTCGGCCCGCTTTCAGGCTTTGTAGGTTTCCCTCTAGGCTCCTAGGAGAGCCCTGGGAAGGTATGTGCCAACCAAACCATAAGCCCTGGTGGCCACGGTCCAGGGCAGCAACCCTAGTGCATTTGGGCCCTGGCCCGCAGTGGATGCCGCAGCCCCGGCCTCCTCAGAAGCCACAGTTAATGAAAACCAAGTAAAGGAAACCAATTAAAAAACCAAGTAAAGTCAGTGCCCTCGGCACTGACTGATAAAGGGCTCATCATCAGAAAGGAATCTGCTTTTGAGGACAGAAATAACCTTAAGGAAAAGGCGCTGCTGCGTCCGAAGGACAATGTGATCTTTACCTGGGACCTGCAGCTGAAACTTCCCATGTGTCTTCTCCGGCTATTAGAATGTGAAGTCTTTGAGAGCAGAGACGGGCTTGCTTTTCTACTTGTGTTCTCCACACTCATCAGCACAATGCTTTGCACATAGTAAGTCCTCGATAAATGTTTTTTCATTCACTCGTCTATCTCTTATAGCACAGTAACATTCCGGTTCATTCACGTTCCATAATTTGTTTATCCAGTCCCTGGTTAACTAGCATCTACTCTGTTTCCAGTTCTTTGCCACCACGCAAAGTTCTGTGAAAGTCCGTTGGTGGGGGAGGGGGGCGGAGAAGGGCAGAGACTTGTCTTTGACCTCCTTGGTCAGCCAAGGTGACTCCAACATTGCCCAACAGCAGCGATGTCAAGTTCCCCGGGATGAAATTCTGAGGTCACAAAGGGAAATAATGGAGGTTTTAGTGGACTGCAAATTAAACTTGGGCCAGTCAGGTGACGTGGAAGCCATGAGTCCACTGAGCCTGGGGGTACATGAAGAGAGGCGTGGCTTCCAGGTGAGCACCCTGTGCACTGTGCCCAGGTCAGACCCCATCTAGAGCAGGGGGCTCAGTTCTGGGAGCCACAGATTAGAAAGAATAATGAGAATAGGAGACCACGTGTAGGAGGACAAGCAGGAAGGTAAAGGCCTATGTCATCTGAGTACCAACTGCGGACTAGTCTGAAGGAGGCACAGAGCCACGCCGGCTGTCTGCAAGTATTCAAAGGGCTATGGTGTGGCGGAGGGCTCCATCCTGGAAGGGAACATGCATGGTGACTTTTAAACGCACATTCTCTCCATCTCCTGACACAGGAGGCAAAAATGTAGCCTGGGAATTTCTAGAGATGTTGGTGGGTGAGTAAAAGAAAGCCACCACTTCAGGAGTCAACCACAAACAGCAAGGAGTGCTAGTCCTCCAGTAAGTTTCACTCCTACTCTGCAACAGATGTCACAAAGGCAGGACAGTCTGGGAAAGCATACGCTAGTCTCTCCAGGGCTTTTGCTACATGGTTCTATCTGCAAACTTAACTAGGCTCAGGACAGCTGATGTTCCTAGACATCAGAATCCCCTGTGGCACCGCTCAGAGATGTATGGTGGCCAAGAAACTAGTTTAAAAGAAACATAATGTGGTCCCCCCCCCCTTTTTCTCCTATATTACAGTAAGTAACTGTATTCTAGCCCCACGGGCAGAGGAGACAAGTGTGGCCTTTACCAACTATTGTAAGAATTTGCCTCATAAACTGGGATGGTGGGGCAAGGGGGGGGGAAGAACACAAATTAAGGTAATTCAAGAAAGATATTCTCTAAAAGGCATAAACAATAGTTTAAATAGCAGTTTCTGCTTCCAGTTTTGCTTTTATTTAGTAGGTAACTAGTAGGTTACTAGTTTAGTAGGTAACTAGTTTGACCATAATGTAGATATACCTTAGTTCTGTTACTAGTTTTACACAGCACTCTTCAAGGTCTGGAACAATGAACACCTTCACTGAACACCTACACAGGATCTGAGGAAATCCAATCCAACACGACAAACGTACTAAATACCGACTTCTGAATGGTCTGAACTTCTGGGATTATGAAGATTTAAGACAAATCCTCAGCGGCTGCTAGAAATGAGCTTCCAGTTCAATAGAACTTATATTTCTGACCCTTGATAACAACTAAGTGCTAGGACCTGGAGTCAGGGGGACCTTGATTCAAACCGCGTAACTTCTTACAGGCTTAAGTCTGTTTCCTCATCTGTAAAATGGGGATACTAATAGCTCCCATTTATATGGCACCTTAAGGTTTGCAAAGCGCTTTATATATCTGATCTCGACCCTCAGAACAACAGTGTAAGGGAGATTCTATTAATATCCCCATGTTACACATGAGGAAACTGAGGCAGACAGATGTTAAGTGACTTGTCTGAGGTCACACAGATTTGTACTCAGGTTTCCTCAACTCCTGGGCCCAGGGCTCTATCCAGTGTACCGCCTAGCTACAGCCACATGCACACGGGTAGTAAGAATTAGAGGCTAGAATTGATTTAATCGCAAGGTTAAGAGACCTGTCCAAGGTCCACAAGGGCAGTGAGAGGCAGAGCTGGATGTACTCCAAGTACACCAAGCGCCTTTTGTGCATCCATGAGTAATGCTGGAGAATGTGATTTGACTTGAGGACTTGTGATTGATCAGCATTCAAGACTTATGTTAGAAGGCGAGAAAAGTTCTACGTAAAACTAGCAATCCAGTGCTCAGCCAGGGAGAGTTCAGGGAGGCTCTTGGAGAGACAGCTTTGCACTGGAGAGGATGAGCCAGGGGGCAAGGGGCAAAGTTCAACATTCATAAGTAAGCTTGGATTTCACCAGTTCCCAGTCTATTATTTATAGGGTAGATGGGAGAAACATAAGGGGGAAGGATTCTGCCTTGGGTTTAGGAAGGGGGGGGGTGGCTTGGGGTAGGGAGGGTCCCAGACCTGGGATTTCATTGGTCAGGGGAACTCTTTGTAAAGACATTCCCTCTATCAAGGAAGAACAGCAGCATGTGGCACTGAAAGATTAAGTGATTGCTGAGGATCGAACAACCAGTAGGTATGAGAGAGGAGAAGTACTGGGAGAACAGAAGGGAAGGAAAGGGAATCAGCATTTACATACTGTCTCATCTGCCAGGCACTGTGCTAAAGCCTTTGGTTTTTTGGTTTGTTTCGTTTTTTTCACAAGTGGTGTTTTAAAAAGTTTGAGAGACAGTTTCTGGGTAACTTTATCATTTTTTAGTAAGGCCAGCACATTTATTCATAAAAGGGTCGTCATTTGGCTGTCTCTCTTAGACCAAAAAAATCCGTAAGGGCTCACAGTTTATATGCCCTTGGAAAAGCAGGCATTCAATCAATTCTGATGGTTAAGAATGAATGGGAAAATGAATACTACAATGAGAAGGCGGGCTATAGTACAATGAGGTCTTGGAGAAGAGACCTGGGCCCCCCAAGTCTGGGTCCACAACTGATCAATTTCCA
Source organism: Phalanger gymnotis (assembly GCA_028646595.1). NCBI lineage: Eukaryota > Metazoa > Chordata > Mammalia > Diprotodontia > Phalangeridae > Phalanger > Phalanger gymnotis. The sequence goes on along the minus strand of CM053624.1, from coordinate 372,093,599 downwards.
CATCCCCTATCTGACAAAAGGGAGGATCCACATTTTCCCGGGTCGGAGCAAACACAAGGAGCAGGAACACAGCCATTAGCCCAAACTGGGAATTCCTTTTACTGTCTGACTAGATCTTGTCCTGGGCACGTCCTTAAGGGAGATTTCCCACACTGGTTGATTTCTGGATGAGGGAGTAGAAAAGGGGAAAAACCTGGGTCCTAATATAATAGTTAATAAATAAAGGAGAGAAATAATCGTTTCTCACAGAAATATTATCTCATTTGAGCCTCACGACAATCATGGGAGGAAAGTGCTGTTATTAGCCTCATTTTACAGTCAGGGTAACTGAAGCGAAGGGTTAAGTGACTTGTCCAGGGTCACACAGCTGTCTAAGGCCAGACTACCGCCCGGCCTGGAGTTCTATCCACCGCAGCAGCATCAGCTGCCTCTGTTTCTTCTCTGAGTAGCCTTCACTTAAGCCAAGTATTCCCGCCCCTAAGGCCAGCCTTCTACCCACCAGGTGTCTTGGAAATGGGAATAAAGTAGGAAAATCTAGCGGTGACATCAAATTTAGAGCTCAAAAGGGTCTTGGAAGTCACTTAGAACAACCCCCTTATTTCACAGAGGTAGAAGCTGAGCCCCGGGGCGTGCAGGATCCCGGGTCAGCTCCTCTGCTTCTCCAGCGTGTACCTGCACACATCTTGGACGAGGCGGTGCGGGCGCAGAGGGGTGCCATGGCCCGGCGATCCCCCTTGGGCACAACCCACTTCCCTCGATGGCTGGCCCTGAGCCCCGGGACTGTGGCTAATAAGGCCCTCCCAGGAACGTCGGGGGCGGCGGGGAGGAGAGGGGGCTCGGTTAGAACGGCTGCGGGTGGGTGCCGGCAGAAACTTCCATCAGAGGCGCCGGTGAAGCACCCGCCGGCGCAGCCCGCAGGGCGCGCGCACCGCTCCTCCCCAGGCTGCCGACAGCTTCTTGGGGCCCCGGTGGGGTCTCGCAGGGGCTGACTACCTGGACTTGGGCAGCTGCTCCGGAACCGCCTCGGACCTCTGCTGGGGCTGCTCCTCCAAACGCAGCTCCCCCGCCAGCAGCGCAGACACGCGGCCCCGACGGCGAGCATCCTGGGCTACGCGACCCGACGGGATTGGGGGCGGGGAGCCGGCCGGTGGCGCCCCCGAGCCCTGGCGGAATCCGCCCCCGTCCCGGGCCGTGGCGAGCTCAGGGGAGCACAGGGGAGCCCGTGCAGGCGCTGTTGGGGGGGGCGCTCCAGGCCTGACCACTAGGGCCGAGGAGTTCGGACAGGTGCACTCGGAAAATCCAAAACGGGCTTTGGAATCGTGGAACTCGCCTGCGCTACCCGGCAAGGAGGCGGACTCTGCATCCTGAGCCGGCCGGGGCAAGCACCGTAGCCCCGCCCCGCTCCGCTCCCCCACCCCACCCCCCCGCCTTTGCTGGCTAGTTCTGCGGGCTCTGGCGGGACCCGGAACGCTGTGCGCCCGGAAC
>CM053624.1:372003923-372092014 GCA_028646595.1 Phalanger gymnotis | reverse complement strand
CTGGCTAGTTCTGCGGGCTCTGGCGGGACCCGGAACGCTGTGCGCCCGGAACCTTCCTGCAGCAGCGTCGGCGGCGGCGGAAAGCGCGGGGCGGCCTCAGGGCGCAGGCGCGGCGCGCGCGGTCTAGCTCTCGTTCTCGCTCTCGGGCGGCCGCCACTGGGGCTCACCCGTCTAGGGGCCCGCGCCCGCCCCCGCGCCTCGGCCCCCGCAATCCCCGCGCTCATGCACCGGCCCAGCTTCCGCCCGCCCACGCCGCCGTTCGCGGGGCCCGGCCCCGGCTCCTGGGGCGGCGGAGGCGGCAGCTTCCGGAGCCCCCCGGGCTGCCCGCGGCCACCCTCCCCGCGGGACGGCTTCGGGAGCCCGCACCAGACACCGCCTTTCGGGCCCCGCACCCGGCCCCGCGCGACCGCTTCCGGTTCCCCGGCCTCGGGCTCCGGCTACTCGGGCCCTCCGCCCGGCTTCTCCCCGGGCCCGCCGCCCAGGCCGCTCCAGGTACGTGAGGGGGCCGCTCGGAGCCGCGGGCTCCTCTTCGGGGCGGGAGGGGAGCGGGGTCCCCTGCTGGGCCCCAACGCCCACCCTCGGGGGGCACCGACGGCGGCCTGGCCGTGCCGAGAGCTCCCGAGGTCTCCTCCGGTTATCGGCCGCGTCCCGGGGCCCTTAAAGGACGTGGCCCCCGGGCTAGTGCTGTCCGCCTGCCTGAGCTGGGTGTGTGTGGACGGGGTCCCTACAACGTCGAGAGTGCGTGGAAACCCGGGGGTTCGAGGAAAAGGGCGCCCGGCCCGGCCTCGCCCGGGGCCCCCCCTCTACTGGGCTGCTCCCAGATGAGGGGGCGGGACCGGGTCGGCAGCACGCCCTGACCGACGTCCCGAAGGTGTAGACAGAGCCGGTGTAGACCGGCGCTCCCCGGCCCCTCCTGGGGGTGCGGGCCCCCGCCCCTCACTTGATGTTTCTTTTCTGAGAAATACAACGTTTCGAGAGGATGATCACGAAGCTGGTCCGCGCCCCGCCCGTCCCCAGGCCCAGCTGTACAGCCAGCTGTGCGTGCTCAGGGGTCACAGCTGGCGGGGCCAGCTACTCCCGGCTCGGGTTTTACCCGAGCAGACCGCGAACGGGCCGCCTCGTTGTGCGTTTCAGGCTGGGTCCTGGCTTCTGCCCGTGCGCGGAGCGGAAACAACTTGGGAAATAGCCCGCAGGTAAATGACGAGTTCTGGGTCCGGGGGCTTCCCTAGGGTCTAGACCAGGAAAGGTCACGTTCTCAGAACTGCTGTGGAGAAGGAAAAGCCAAACTCGGGCTCTGTTTCTTTGCAGAGTAGGTCTAGGTCTGACTGTCACACTCATTAATTAGAGCTTCAGCTTGGACTTCGGAAACGAAAAGTTTTCTTGGACTGAGAACGCATATTTCCCTACCTTTTTATACACTTTTCCCCCAATTTCCTATATTTCCGAACAGCTCAATTTTTTGCACATAGAGCAGAAGACGGATGAATTGAAGAAACAGAAGCCGGAGGGAGACCTTGTGCATAGACCTTGGTGCTGCTCTGAGCTTGCCCAAGAATATATGGCGGGGGGGGGGCGCGCGTCCGTTTGGGTCCTGTATTTTCTCCACAAGTGACAAAGCCTCCATGCTTGACGGGTCGTTGGAGTCTGCTGGATCCAAGAGAATTTCAGGCTCATGAATTCACTGAAAATGAAGGTCTTTCTAGTTCTTAATTTACTCTTTTGGTTTTTTTTTTTCTGCAGTAAAATTGATTGTCAAAAACAGTTCATCATTCCCCCTCCCCCCATGTGGTATGGGGAGGACTTGAAATAAAATAATACAGAGCTGTGATGGAAAACAGGATAAAACAGTTTCATCCAACTGCTGAGCACTTTGAGACCTTCAATTGTGTTTTCTTGAAGCACTTTAAAAAAAATTTAATTCTCGAAGGATTTGATCACATCGACTATTATGAAATTTTACAACTACTTTTAGTTTTCTGTATATCTTTGAAGAGTCTATAACTAAAGTCAGCAAGAAACAGGTTTAAGTTGTGGGATAAATTAGCCACTCGTACGTTATGCTTTGTTTTGGTGACTTCACTCGACTTGCATTATCAGTTGGCAGAGCAAATACTTAACCTTACTGGTCTCCTGTGGGACTTAATATTTTCACCTGAGATGTTTCTGAAGAGTGTGTTGTAACCTGTTGCATTGTGTTTTATAAATTGGTGGAGATTTGATTAGAATTTGTATTCTTCCTCCATATGCCCATCTAGCTGGTAAGTACACCTCACACACTTGCTTTCTTACAAGGCTACATTTTTCCTTTCTTAGAAGGGTAGTTGAGATATTTTCTCTGGTTTTTCCTCATGCCTCAGTGGCCCAAGCAGGTGAAGCCCAAGTGTTTTGTATGTGTACATTGAGGATGTTGCTCCAACACGCTTTATAGAGTGGCAGTGGTGAGGAGATTTGTGAACTCAGAGCCTTGGAGCTGTCCCAGATGGTTCTTCCACATACACGATTTTTAACGCAGGCAGGGCTCTTCTGGGCCACTAGGATCTGTTTGATAATACTATTGGCATTTGGAAATGGAATGGTTAATTTAACAGCACTTACAATTCACTTTAGTATAAAAAGACACAATGTAAATGCTTCCATGTGCTCTAAGTTAGTCTCATCATTTGGGGGAACCTCCTCCAAAGGAATATGAGCATAGCCTGTGCAACTTGGTGATAACAATCCCTCAGAATTTACTCTTTGGCCTTGTTTCACTTTAATGTTGAGTAAGCAGTTTTGCCAGAAGAAGAAATTGGCAGGAATTAATTTATAATTTACATAGATTTCAAGATGTGCTAATATATTAAAACATAGTTTAATCTTGCAAATTTAGACAGATGTATTTTCTTTTCAAGAATTCAGGATTCTTTTTTAAGGTCATATATCTGGCTTTAAAAAAAAAATTAGGTTCATTTTATTTTCAGTTCCAGATTCTCTCCCTCCCCCACCACTTGAGAAAGCAAGAAAAACAAGACCCATTACAAATACATATAGTCAAGCAAAGCAAATTACTGCATTAGCCATGTCCAAAAAAATAAAGAAATGGGCTTCAGTCTGTACTCCTGAATCTGTCACCTCTGGAGTGAGCAGCACATTTGCATCGTGAGTACTTTGGAACTCTGGTTGGTCATTGCATTTATCAGAGTTTTGAAGTCTTTCAAAATGGCTTATGTTTACAATTCTGTCTAAATTGTGCTCTTGGTTCCGCTTACCTCATTAGGCCTCAGTTCATACCATGTCTTCCCAGGTTTCTCTGAAGCCATTCCCTTCCTCGTTTTTCCTGATACAAGAGTATTCAGTCAGATTCGTATACCATCACTTGCTCAGCCTTTACCCAGTCGACAGGGATCCCCCCCCCCCCCAGTTTCCAATTCTTTGCTACCACAAAGAGAGCGGCTATCAATATTTTTATACATATGGGTTCTTTTCTTCTTTCTCTGACCTCTTTGGGGCGTAGATCTAGTGGTAGTATCACAGCGTCAAAGGGTGTACGTAGTTAAATAGCTTTGCAGACACTGTTCTAGACTGCCTTCCAGAGTGACTGGACCAGTCCACAACTCGGCCAAGAATGCATTAAGGTTTTCCCAAAGCATCTCCAGCATTTCTCCTTTTTGTCTGATGGGTTCGAAGTGGCACCTCAGAGTTGTTTTAATTTGCATTTGGGGCAGCAGTGTCTGCAGTTAGAGGCCTAGAGTGAGGAAGACTTGGGTTCAAAACTGCCCTCAGACACTTAGTAGCTGCATAACCCTGGCAAGTCACTTCTTCAGTCTTCCTCATCTGTACCTCTGTACCTGTTGTGATGAACAAATGAGATGGTTGTAAAGTGCTTAGCACAGTGCCTGGCACACAGTAAGTACTATATAATTGTTAGCTATTACCATTGTTATTATTTTATTAATAGAAGAGAATCATTTTAAAAATGACCATTATACATTATTTCTGTATACATATATATGAATATATGTGTATGTACCTTTTCAGAGTCCAAAAGTAGTAAAAGGGGGGGTGTGTGTATGTATGTACGAACGTGTGTATAGATAGGCTTCTTCTGGAGGCTTTGTGGACACAGAATGTAAATTATCTCCAAATGAAGTTTTAAAGATCATGAATACTTACGTTGTTTCCGGGCCAGCTGTCCCTAGTTTAGCAGGCCCCTGGGAGTTCCAGCAGCACCAGGGGCTCTTGCAGCCTGCTCCCGTCTGGCTGTTTATACTGTTCTGCTTAGTCATAATTTACATACACTAAGCTAGGATTTACTATTTTTTCAAGGTACTTGCTGATTTTTTAAGTGGTTATCATTTGAAACTTGGTCATTTTGCAAAACTATAACTAGAGGCCAAGGACTGTTTTGTTTGCCTCCTGATTTAGAAGGGCCTTGCTTAAAGGTGCTTGATTTCATTGAGTTGCATCGAACTGGTGATGTGTTAGAAAGGTGGATGATGGACCATACTGAGAAAGAGCTTGAAGTAGAAAACATGGGGGGAGGGGTAGTGAGAAAGGACATCCATATTATTCCTTCATCTTCTTTCCTTCCTCCTTTAAGCCATAGAGACTTGACTTTAATAGGTTAATCCAAGGAAACGGGATTGAGCTAAAGGAAGCCGTGTGTTCCTATTCAAACTAGTCCTGGCATCTCCAGACCAAACTTGGTATCGCTGTAGTACCTGGTATTTTCAGAATGATTTCTCCTGACATTTATGGAAATGCACTTCATTCTTGCTCTTGGCGCACTTGGATTTTTTGATCACAATAAAATGAAAAGAAGTGTACATTATCATCACTTGATGCAGGCAGCAGTGCATACATCCCAGGGGGGATTCACTGGACTTGTCCAGTGTACTTTCCTTATTCTGGCTTGCATGGAGAGGAGGGAAGGCAAGAGAGTAGAGTGCCCTAGACAGATATTAACTCCCTATTTCAGAATTTCCATCAGAGTTTAAATTGAGTTTAACAGCCAGTGTTTTACAGAAATATGTTTTGCTCTATGTGTTCGTCTGAAGCAGAAGAAATCGTTTGTCTGAAAAATTTGGGGACCAGATTCTAGTATCAAAGCAGGTTTGGCCAGGCCCGACTCAAGTTGTGGATACCATGACTCTTGGTAGGATGATGCTTCATTTACAAAGCACTAAGGTGAACATTTAAAATTGTGACCACAGGTAGAAGCTCCATTGGTTTGTTCCTTTAACAGTGAAATGGTGACCTTCAATCCCTTCTGTTGACGTGGTACCTGAACAGGAAAATATGGGGGGCATTGCTGTAGATCCTGACTCATCCATTTTCCTTAGTATCTCTGACCGTAATACAGAGTGGCAAGATAACATTAAATTGAGTAAGGTTTTAATTTCTGGAAAAGACTCTTGGGAAGAAGCTACATTTTCATTTTTCTCTTTAAAAAATTATTTACATTTTAAGTCTCTTTGCTGAACATTTCCTTCTTTGATGATCTTTCTCCAAAGGGTTCTCCCAGGACGTCTACACCGTTTGGGTCAGCGCGTGGCAAAGAGAAAAGAATATCTAATGATGTGGAAAACTATTTCAAACCGTCAATGCTTGAGGACCCCTGGGCAGGACTAGAGCCCGTTTCCGTAACAGACGTAAACCAAAAATACAACAATGAGCAAACGGTGTTCACTGGCAAAAGGGGGAGATATTTTAGTTAAACGTTTCTAAAGTTCCAATGGAGCTCCGGTCTGTCAGAAAAAGAACAGGACATCCTTATTTAAAAAATAACAAAGCTGTGCTCCACTGCCATCTGGGCACAAATGCTGCCTCTCCGAAGACTCACCAGCAATGGATTTAAAGAGATTTTGATATGTTTCGTGCCTCATGGGGACCTTGTGCTCAACTACTCTTGTGGACTAGTGAAGTACCCTAATTTTTTTAACATTTGTAGTAAGAGCTTTGTATGCTCTTGTTTTGTAATGTTTTCTTCGTGAAGCTTTTCAGACGTTCTATCAACAGAATTTGGAGCTCATGAAATGGCCTATTTTGTAAATATCATGCTGTTTGTCTTTTGTAATTTTAACAAAATGTTCTACTTACCGCCATTTCAGGAAAGAACTGTTGCAGTCTTTGGAAATGAAATTGTTAAACTAATAATGCACATTTGGGTGTTTATTTGTTCGTTGGGTTTTTAGTTTCCTTCCAAACCCACACTTAAATAATTAGGCATCATTAGCAATGTTTACAGTCTATTTGGCCACCCTCTATATAAGCACATGCTGTTTAACAATAAATGAATGGAAAAATGTTTCCTTGTTACTGTTTTACTAGACTAAATCTCTTGAATTCTGTTTACCTTGGAATTACAGTTCAATAAGATTGATTATAATCTCATTTATTTTAAATCAGATGGTCAGTTTGCTTTGAAAATACCTTCCTCCCCACCCCCCAGTGTGCTGCTCTATGAGGTGGAGCCAGGAGGTAGTATTTATCGGTCCTTGGAATAAACACATTGTATTAGCAATGGGAGAACAGTGTATTTGCAACTTTTGGAAGTTTTTGATTTTTCTTTAGTTTACAGGTATAGTTTTGTTTCAGCTGTGAAGGAAGTTGCAAAAACAGTATTAGTCTCTTTTTAAATTGAAAATATGTACGTTTCTAGTACTTCCTCCTGAATCATTACTGGCTAGTTGCAGACTATGGATGTGGTTTCTCTTTATGAGTCAAGTTCTCTGTATTGGCACAGTGACTGAGGCCTAACAGGCTCACCCTTAATCAATGCTTATTGATTATTTAATGAGATAGTGATGGGAATTAAGTTGTTAAAATTTAGTGGGTTGTGGTTTTTTTTTAAAAGACTTCCAAAATTAAATACTAGTTCTATTATCTGGAAGCTCTTTGGCACTAATTTTCATGCTTGACAAAGAACTGTGGGGCCAATCATCTTCTACATGACATAATGCTAACTAGCCCTCATAATCAGGGTGTAACAAGGGACTATAAATACTGAATTTCAAGCAGACTGTCAAAAGAGCTTTCTGGAGACAAGATTAAGGACAAAACAGCAACAATTTATAATGTAACTGGGAAACACATTGGAACCAAAACAAAGGCAAATCCCTGGGGAAAAAATGCTTTGCCAGCATCAAGCAAAAGTTTTAGATTGTATTTCCTGAAAGGCACAAGTAAGCCTCAGTTCTTTGTTATATCTTATGAAAAACCCAAGTTAATTGGCTCAATTTTGGGGAACTCCCTCCCTTTGCTTTGCACCCCAGACAATGCCCTTTTGTAGAGGGCCCACCTCAAAGTCCTTGTTAGACCTGCGCAGATCAAAGCTGTCTTGTCCGGCCACTGTTCTCCAGTAGGTGTGATCAGACTCTGAGAGCATAAGCTCTCACGACTTGAGCTGCTAAAGAAACACTTCAGTGCTTTTTCAGCCACACTGACACGAGAAGCACGGAGTCCAGACTTCGAGTCAGGAAGATCTGGGTGTCACCTGGCTGTGTGACTAAAGGCCAGCCCCTTACCTCTGAGCCTCAGCTTCCTCCACTTTTCAGGTAGATCAGAAATAACTATTGCGCTCAAGATAAAATGAGAAGGTCAGGTAGAGCGCTTTACTCCAGCTATTTGATATCTGGTAAAGATGCAGGGAAATGCACATATACCTTCTTGGCGTGTTCTCTTTCACAAGGTTTCATGTCCATTTTAAGAAACAAGATTCCCCAAGACTACAGGTGGGTGTTAAACGACAAATACATGAGCGATCAGGTTATTGGGGGATACAGCTTGAGAGCATCCTAAAGGCATACTTTTGGCACCAGAAACAAATTCCAAGCCTTGCTATCTCCCAAATAGCAAAATAGCCGTTTTCTTCCTTCTCAGCGCCAGATGGACACTGGGAGTTGGCCAACAATAGGAATTATCCTATTCCTCTTCCATCCTTTAACATCCTAAGGAGACTCTCAGGATATCCTTTTCCAAGAAATTTGAACCTTGCCCTTGGAGCTTGGGCTTTTCCTGGGCCTTGTAAGAGCACATCTGCAGGATTTGTCACCTGTTGATTAATCAAGTATTTTATTAGGCCTTTGCCCTGTGTCAAGCATTGGAATTCCCCCCAAAGTGAGCAGATGTGGTGGTGGAGACCAAGGAGTGGGGATCGTTTACCTTGGAACTGAATGAAAGGCTTTTCTGAAAGAGAAAAGACAAGTGAGTAAGATTGGCAGTCGCCAGAGAGCCAGTTTGGGAGTCAGAAGAGACTGGTTCCAGCCCCAAGTCTAACCATACATACCAGAAATGTGACCCTGGGCAAGTCACTTTGAATTTCTCCACTCCAAGCAAAGACTATCTGGTGCCAAGCAGATGCAGATCTTCATCAATGGAGTATTTCTTCTTGGGGACTTACAATTAAATCACAGGTCTTAAACATACACCCCTAAGTATGGGGGGGGTACTGTGTGGGAGGGAAAAGAGGACAAGAGGGAAAATTGTCCTCAAAGAACTGACATTCGACTGTAAACATGGACAACACACGATAATTTGAGAAGGGAAAAGAGTACTGGGGATCAGGAAGGGCTTCCTACAAGTCGGCAGCCTAAAGTGAGCCTTGAAAGAAGGCTTCCAAGGGACAGGAAGGATAGTCCAGATTGGGAGAACAGCCACCTTGAGGAACAGAATCTGGGAAATGGGATGTTGCATTTGGTCTGCAACCCAAAGTGTGAACGAAGGTGAGGGAGGTAGGCCAGCTGGCAGCCAAGGGGTGCTGGAGTCAGGAAGACCCGAATTCAGGTTTCACCTCAGATACCATCACACCATGTTTCCAGTGTCCTCAGCTCTAAAATAGGTGCAATAATAGCACCTACCTCACAGGGTTGTTGTGAGGAGCAGGTGAAATATTTGTTAAGAAGAAATTCTACTTATCCTAGTGGCTGACACAGAATAGGTGTTACTGCTGTTCCCCCTCTCCCACACCAAGAACTAGCGAGGTGCTGTAATGTTTGCAGAGGGAAGAGACTGAAAACCAGGAGATTAGTTAGAAGACTATGTCAATGGGCTAGAGAGGAAGTTATGAGGGTGAGGAGAACCTATGTGTGCTCACTTGGGGTGGGGGCTTGGAGGCGCAAATGGACTGGTGGGAGAAGGGGTGTGGAGGACTAATAAAACGACTCCCTGGTGAGAGATTACAGAGATTGTGGTGCCCTTTACAGATACAGGGAAATTTGGGCTGAGGGGCAAATTGGGGGATTAAAAAATGAGGTTCATTTTGGATATGAAATTCAAATTGAAGATACTGACCCACATCCATGTAGAAGCCACTGGGCACTTTGGTAATACAGGACTATTTCAGGAAAGAGATTAGGGCTAAATATTTGAATTTTTTTAGTTTTTTGCATATAAATAACTGGTGTTATAGGAGTCAGTCAAGCATATAACAAGTAATACGCACTTACTGTGAGCTAAGTACTGTTTGTGCATGTCTGGATATGGACCTTTGAGTATGTAATGACCAGTAAGAAATGCTGTCGCACAAGGTCATCAAGCACACAGAAAGGGGTACGGTATAGAATAGGAGAAGTAAGAAGGGACCACGTGTGCCAAATAGGAGGGTTCTTTAAATCCTGGAGGTCATGGGGGTTGAGAGGTGGGGAGGAGCCAGCAAAGAATCTTCCAAAGGAAGGAGAGAAACTTCTTTGTCAGTTTAGCTGCTAAAGGGAGGAAGCACAGGATAGCTCGAGGTCAGAGGGTCAAGAGAAGGTGTTTGAAGAATGAGGCATGTTTGTAACCAATGGGGATAGAGCCAGTTAGAAGAGAGAGGAAGGGAATGAATAACCCATTGGTCAAACTCTTAGATGATCAAGATTGGGTTGGGATGATCAAGAGGCATGAAGACAGGCTGCCTTGGCAGGATGTAGCAGAACCACCTTCCGATGGGGGAAGAGCACTTCATCAGGGCTGTGTTCTTCGCAGGGTCCTGGGAGGACTAGTGAGTGTGGCTGGGGCTCAACAGAAGCCCACCCCAAGCACGGGTGATGTGGGTGAAAGTGGCTCCTTGGGCCAAAGTGAACTTCCCCAAAGCAAGCATCCCCACATGACATGGGGCAAGTGCTCAGCCCCTTGTTACTCTGAATTTCCAGAAGCTCAGGACCAATTTACTAAAATCTCCAGACAGTACTTATCCTGATATACCAAGAGCCCAAAGGTGGGTAGGGCTATGTATCTCTGCACAGTGAGTTCATCGTATTATATTAGTTAATTGTGCCTTGGAAAGCAGGGAGAGATGAGTTATGGGAAAGGAAAGGAGGGGGCACCTGAATAGCAGCCTTTGCCTGGGCTCATAAACATGAGAACACTATTTACCTTCTATCTGTTCTGCTATTTGCTGCCATTTAGATAATGGAACACAAGAATAGGTTTGTTTGGAAATGAACCACAGGCACGTACGTATTCCAAGTTCTTGCAGCTCTGGAGGTCCCAACCTCGCCAGCCAGCCAGCCTGCCTGCCTGCCAGCCTCAGCCCTGGATCCACAGCGCCTCCCCCCAGGGAATCAAAACAGAGATGACCCCCGAGAAGCCTACTGTGCTTTTCCACCCTCAGCCTCATTTTCTTGGATGCTTTTTGCAGGGGTCAGAGACCATGTACTCCCAATGCAGATCTGGAGAAGCCCTGCCTTGGAAAGGGGGAGTTAATTTTTAATAATGATCCTTGTTTTTGTTTTTTAGGTAATTCATTATCCAGTATTTATTACTTAAAACCCATGCAAACTGACTTCACAAATTTCAGAGAAACTGATTCCAAACAGTCAGTTCCTTCACATCAACATTGGTCTGTACGGGGCCAGTGACTGATTTATAAACGGCCAGATATTAGCAAAGTGTTAGATGAGCTGACGTCCCCAGACTAGTCAGGGAAGGAGACCACTGCAGTACTTCCCACCCACACTACGACTTGAACTTGAGGATATTCAGAACAATTTTACATGTGAATATACGGATTATTCACACATACACAGCAGTTCTGCTGGAGAAAAGAATCTTCCGGTCTCTGCTCAAGGCCCACCCACCTTCTGCCAGTCCTCCTTAATCAAGGTGTCTTTCCTCTGAGACAACCGCTGATTTATGTTGTCTGTATCTGCCAGGTTTTCAGGTTTCCCCCATTAGACGGGGAGCTCCTGGAGAGGAGGAACTCGGCTCTTGCCTCTCTTTGTACGCCCGGCATTTAGCCCCCATGCATGACACATAATAGGCGATTAATAAGATTTATGCTAGTTGACTTGTGTTGAAAGGCTTTTAAGTCCCTAGTGGGGGAAAAGGCTCATCTGAGGGAAAAATAAAATCAACATATTAAGTCATTCCTATGGATGTATTAAGATTGGAAAAGATTCCTTGAGACACGAAAAAAGGTAATTGTTACCTTTAGTGTTAGGTGTTGCATTACATACACATCTTTCCAAAAAGAGAGGCAATTATTTATGCTAAGAGCAAAAGGAAAAAGTGAATTTATATTAAATTTGAGATAAATATCTTCACACCTTGCTTTCATAAAATATTTTAATTAGCCTAACATTAATAATTTGTTTGCAATCTCCAAAAAGTAAGTTGAGCCACAAGAGAATTTGACCAGCTTACGGTTTTTAAAATATAGACAATCCACATTTCAAATGGAGAGACTCGAAGCTGGAATACCTATCTAAATCACCTATTTAGAAAGGAAAAGGTCCCTAGGTATTATCCATTTCAGTGAAGTCCAACTCAGAGAGAACCATACATCAGGATCCCTGCAGGCTGAGTATTGACTTAGAAAACCACATATTAGCATCATCTTTGTTCTGTTAAATTTATTACAGATCTCCCAGTTACATTTTAATCTGGTTCAGGAAATGGCCTGGAGTATGGCAGACATCCTAGAGCTATGTCAAGTCTGTTATATCAGATTGAGAAATTAACCCCTAGAGGTTAAGTAACTTCCTCAAGGTCTTGTTCTGTGAGGACACAAGGAATGCAATATCTGCATGTTAGTACTTTGAACCCAGATCGCATCGATTATCTACATGGGATCACAGATCTAGTTACCTACTGCAGCTTCCCATTTTCTAGACGGGAACATTGAGGCCCAGAGAGGGCAGGAACTTGGGTTCTCACTCCAAACTCTTTCCACTGAACTACACTACTTCCCATCTTAGTACCCCATTCACTGGTGGTATGGCCACAAGGGGAGTTGAAGAATAAAAGTTGCTCTGGTTCCTTTATGAAGGGCAGATAAAAAGAAAGCGCCGTTTATTGGATAACCTAACCAACAGAACGAGCTGTGCTAGGGGAAGCAGGGAGAGGCTGGTTATCAAAGCGGAGGTTTCTTTGCAGTTAGCCGGCTCTAAAGCTGGTCATTTACCTTTGCCAACCACAGCCAAAGGGCCACACGATTCGGGCCCAGAATCCAGGTGCAGGTCCAGATCGCTGCAGAGCACAATCCCTTTCCACTGAGGACTGGGTTTATCCTTCACTTTTGGAAACTATCGACTTCCAATTTAGACATGTCTGTTACGACTTCCAAAGGTGGGGTGGGGGTGGGGGGTGAAAAGAGTTCTTGAAGTTATAAAATGATTAATTTTCCATGTCTTTTTGAAGCATCTTCTGTTTCCTTGCCCCGAATTCAGATCTATCACGTGAGCTGCCTTTTTTGGTTCACCCTTCATGCCGATTTGATATTCTGATTCACTCTTGAAGGTGCATCGTCCTGGGTTCCTGCCCCTGGGGGACTTGCCCAAGCTCAGCACCCACGTACTCATCAGTAGACTGGGGGAGGCGCGCCACTGATACTTGCCCAGCTAATTCTAACAGGTGTGCGATCCTTCAGTGGCAGAAGATACCAAGAGACCCACAGTTCTGGTCTTGGCCATACCACGAAACTAGCTACTTTCAGAAGTTATTTTACCTGACTTCTAAGCCTGTTTCTTCACCTGGAAAAAGAAGTTCAAGCTATCTTTTTAGGATCATGTTTAGGGTTAGAAGGGACTTGAATGGAGTAGCCTAACCCCTCACCAGCACCCCCTTATTTTGTACATGAGGTAACCTGAGGCCCAAAGATGCTCAGTGACTTTCCCAAGGCCACACAGGTATCGACCAGCTTCTAAATTAAGGTTCAGGGGCAAAGCATCTGGCTTTTTTAAAGGAGCTGCCAGTGATTTTCCTTGAGCCCAGGGCTGACCTTTCCCTTATGCAAATTCCAGTGGTTCCCTGTTGCCTCTGGGATGAAAGAGAAACCATTGGGCTTTTTAAAACCTCTGGCAACTTGATCTCATTAGACCCAATTCCCCTGTCCAGTAGCATTGCTTAACTGGGCCTCCATCTCTGGCCTCAAAATGAAGCATCCCTTCTGAGAGGGTCAAGCACTACCTACATGAAGCCTTTTCTGAACTTCACAGGCTCCGTTGGGGCAGGGGCTGTTTCTTTTCTGTTTTTGGACCCCTAGGGCCTAACACAGTATCTGGCATGCAGCAGGTGCTCAGTAAGTGCTTATCAATCGATGTGTTTAAAAAAAAGTGCCAGCACTCTTCCCCAAACCAAACCTTTCCTGGCAGTGTGCTATTCCTATAAAGGAATCCCTGAGAGGCCAGCTCACAATTGTCCACATCATAGTACATCTGAGAGCATTTCTCGAGGGTCTCAGCTGTAGATTTTAAGGGCCCTTAGAGATAATCCAGGCCAAACCCCTTGCTTTAAAAAGGAGCTGGAGGGTGACATTAACAAATTACTGGGCCAAGTCAGCCAGGTATTAAATAGCAGAGCTGGGAGATGAACTTGGGTCCTCATTCTAAGCCCATTGGGCATCCTTACTAGACACACAGATAAACAAGATTAAGTTGAACTACGAAGAGAATTATTGGATGATTAATAAAACATTTTGAGAAATTTAAATAGAAATCCTTATTTCTTTACCGTAATGTTAGTCCTATAAAATTTAGGGGACTGGCCTGAGAATGGGCCAGAGGCTGTCTCTACAGATACTGTGGTGTGATGCGTTCTGTCAAGTCCTCATTTGCAAAGCAGGACGATGGCTCCATGAAGCCAGGCTTTCCACTGGACTGGCCTCTTTCCCTTTGATGTCAAGCCAGCCTTTTGGCTCCACTTCCTTCGTAAACTCACCAGCTTGCATCATTTCCATCCCCAGGACCCACACATGCTCACAAGTGCATTAATATTTGATTCCTGCCAAGTAAAAACTGACCACCTAATTCCTTATTGTTTCACAATAACTATCTAATCATCCAAGGAACTTTGACAGAGGTTGTCAAGAGACTTGTCAACCTTTCTAGGTAGCTTAGGTAGAGTGCTGGGCCTTCACTCAGAAAGACATTCCCTGAATTCAAATCTGGCCTCAGACACTTACCAGCTGCATGACCTTGGGCAAGTCACTTAACCCTGTTTACCTCAGTTTCTTCATCTGTTAAAGGAGCTGGAGAAGGAAAAGGCAAACTACTCCATTATCTTTGCCAAGAAAACCCTAAATGGGGTCATGAAAAATCAGATACAACTGAAAAACGGGTGAAATTTTAAATCTAGCAACCAAGATTTCAAACACAACTGCAAATTCTATTATCAGGTTTGAGGCACACATGAAAAATACCTTCTATGCTAATGCAGTGTATTACAGAGGCCAACTGCAGTAATTAACTGACCTCCCCAGAGATCCGGTCACAGACGTCTTGTCCTTTAAATTCATGTTTGTTCTTGGAAAAAACATATTCTGCATTAGATGGCATTTCATTTTGGGAATGGCCTCCCGATAAGAAGAGGCCAAATCTCAAACCAAAACATTGTTGGACATGCATAAATATGATTAGAATGAGAAGTGTCTTCTGCAAAATGGGTCAAGAGAAGAGAAACCTTTCAGTCTTGTCCTGGTCAGCTGACAAAATGACTCTAAAACTTTTATTTTCATTTAACTTGTTAGTAGCTATTAGACTCACCTGCTTATTAAGAAACTCCTGGTCTTTTCTCAACTATATTATCGAATGACTTCCACCTACAAGTTGCGCTCAGCTCTCCCAACACAGGTATCTACCTGGAGTCACCACCCCACCCCCCCATCCCCATGCTTGCATCTCTAGGACAGGGCCGCTGCCAATAATGGCCTTTGCATCTTTAGCTGTGTGTTTGCTGGCTACTTTCCAAGAAAGCAGCATTATCCATAGAGGCCAAGTCATTACAACTCAGTCTCCTCCTAAGTAAAATGGAGCCAGTGATGCTTGCCCCACTACTACATCACAGAGCTGTTTTAAGGCTCAGATAAGGTCAGATACAGTAAATGTCCCATAAGCCTTAAAGCACTGTATCTGCAGCAGAGACGAGACTAAAGTGCTAAAGCCAAGCCAGTGCACCACGGCTGTTTCCTTTCTCCCCCACCACTCCCACAACATGAATAGATATACTGACATATGTTTGATCAGGAAAAACTATCCAAACACAGTTCAATTTTATATAAAATATTTAATTTTTTTTAAACACAGGCTATTCATGTCACATAAATATCTTCATTTCCAGGTTAGCTGCTTATGGGCAGCGGGATTCTCTAGTGTGACTATGAAGAATAACTTAGATACTGTCATTTATAGCAAAGTCTAAGCTACCAGACTCACCGTACTCAACTTCAGATACTTCAATACTGTACCTATTTTGCTAATTTTACAGATTTTTTTCTTCACTCCCTGCAATGTAGTAATTAATTATAAAGTTGTTAGTAACTCAAAGTTCAAATAAAACTTTGGAGTTTTTTCTTCCTACCCCGTCCCTCCCTTCCCCCCAAAAAAACTCCAAAAATTAAAAGCCAACCGATACCAACTCATTTCATAGTAGTGAAATGGAAAATTTTACCACTTAAAAGTTACGAATGTGCCTTAAGTTATAACAGTTATATTCATTTATCAGATTCTTTCCACATGTTGTTCTGAAATCCTTTTCGATGAAATGGGGTTCAAGTTTTTTTTCCTAAAAGAGAGGGCAGGGCCTAAGGGTTGTAAGGGTGAAGGGAGCACATTCGGAAATAGAGATTAACTTTGTACCTGGAGTGGTTTGGATTCAGTAATCTTTCCAATTTAAAACTCCAAATCAAGCACTAAATTATCATCGGAATATCTGAATGGCACAATTCTAATTTCCAGGGATGACATTTTCTATTTTGTTATAATGGAAACACTTATTTACCTTTGGCTACCCTTTTGAATGATTCTTTGTGAGCAAAGAGAGTTAAAATTGGTACCACTTGCAGCTTAAATAAGGATTATTCCATCATTCTCTTCTATTTTACAAAAGAAAAACGATGTTAAAATGAACTAAAACTCCAGAAACACTTGGCAGAAGAACTCAGGACAACTCATGTCAAATTTATCTAGAAGAAGGGGGAGTAAAGGGGATCTGTTTCCGAACGTTTCCCTCTTTTATTACCTCTGCAATCATTCTGGGCAATGGCTCTCATTAAACCAATGAAATACGTGGAGCAGGCTGACAGGAAATGAATACATGGCAATCAGATAAATTCACAATGCTGTTTCTGTCCCTTATCCATTCTAAGAGGACTGTTCCCATTCTGGTACTGACCCCTGGCTTTTACTGTCAACTGTCAATTATCCGTGGGAATGGGGGTAGCATGGATAACTGAACTTCACAGATAAAATAAAAATCCTCCTTCTCTTTGATGCTTTTAGCCAGATCCCTCACGAAACTCTTTGAGCAGAACTTCTGACAAGTAGCAAAATGTACTGAGAGGACATCCTCCTCTGTTCTCGGTCTCGCCCTTTTTTTTAATGGAGGTGGTAATGACTAGTGACCCAACCCAAAGGCAGGCAGGTAGGTGGTCAACGGGAAGAAGCATGGGGGTGATGGGCGTGGGAGGGTCGGTATTAGGTGAATCGAGAGTGGGCTCTCTTCCATTCAGGGCACCAATCTCCTTTTTTAAAAAATGGGTTGTAAAGGCTATTTTTTCAAACTTTAAGCTTACCTGTTAAGGCACTTACTTTCCCTCCCCACCCCAACATATTGTGTATATAAAACCCATTGTTTCATTTTAGTATTTTGCTAGGCTATGCAGTAAGTTGGAAATTCAAAAGAAAAATAACATTGACCATTTTTTTTTTATAAAACTGTTGCATCAAGAGAAAGGTTGTGTTTTATTTTCTGAAATGAGCACAAAGTACACCTTTCACAATCACACTGAAAGCAGGTGCAAAGACTGACAGTGACCTTGGGCTGAAGGTAGCTTTGTAAAAAGAAAAATACCCGATAAATCAGTGCCCTTTCTGATTCTTGGCAAACTTTTTTTTTTTTTTTTACATAAAAGTTGGTCCAAACTTACAAAAAAAAGCACAAATGTGCATAGTTCAGAAGATCTGCAATAGGGTCATAAAATGCTCGTGTCTCCAAGTTTAGCATACACTAATACCTGCGAAAATACAAAATAAAATTGCTAACTAGAATCTGAAGATGTACAGTCAGGAGATCTAGTTTTCAGAACAGCATGAATTTAAGCCAAGGTGGGTTTTTTGTGTGTGAGGTTTTTTTTTTTTTAACTATTGTATGCAAGACCCTTTTCCACATAAAAAATAAAGCTGTTGTTGAATTAACATTATTCAAGTCTGTTGGACTGCTGCCTGAAACTGCAGCTAGGAAAAGTCTTTCCAGATAAAAACGATGTGCCTGAGGAAAAACAGATACTCAGAACGGCAACCCTCTGCCTCGCCCCCTGCTTGTAGATGTGCTAATATGTCCCCTGTATCCTTGGGAGTAGCCAGGGCCCTGGGTGGAGGAAGGCCAAGTCTGTCCGTGCAGAAGCCCAGGGCCCACTGGGCTTTCCTGCAAATTCCCCCCGTAGTTGTAGCTGTGCATCTTGGCTGGCAAAGAGTGAGTGCTCTCAGGCCCTGTGGCAGGGTCACTGCTATTGGCCAGAACTGCAATTGGGCCGTGACTATACTCAAATCTATGGTCCTTATCTCCACTAAACAACATGGAACCAGTGTTGAGGTAAATGTCTCCATACCCAGCTACGGAGCTGGAGAAGGATTCTGAAAAGGCAGGCGGCTGAGGCGGGCCCCCAGAATGAGATGAAGCCGCGCTGTAGGTCTCCAAAGACTGTCTATCTGAGTTTCCAATGAAGCTTCGTCTTTCTAGGGCTGGAACGGATCCACTTCCTAAACCGTCATTAACATAAGAGAAAGAAGAAGATGCAAAATTATCCTTGTAGTCTGAACTTGGAACATAGGTGTCGCCTGCTTGATAATCCATACTTGTTTCCATTTTGGGGTCATCCTGGGTCTGATGTTGAGCAAGGAGCTGCAACAGAGCAGCCTTCACTCCAGCATGAGGGTCAGTCAGTGAAGAACTGGGCGTGGGCACATGCTGGTTTTCTGTCCGATAATCCAGATCTTCTTCAGAAGGAGGGGGTGGCTCAGGGGGTTCTGGGGGGCGCTGATCTGGAGGCAAGATTCGTGGGCGCTCTTGTTCTGGGGTTAGTTCCAACATCCTCATCTCAGCATGTTTGACGTGTTCATCTGGCCCTAAGTGAATTGGGGGGAGAAAAGTCACAAGGTCTCACACCAAACTAAACAAAACAACTTGGAAAAGTCATTCTATCAGAGATAGCTAGAGGGGCACCACAGTGCCCCACAGACAGAGCACTGGGCCTGGAGTCAGAAAGATCTGAGTTCAAATCAGCATCAGACGCAAATTACTCAACTCTGTCTGCCTCAGTTTCTTGACCTATAAAATGAAGATACTAAGAGTTCTGTCGGAAATGAGTGAACCATGCTGCCTGCATCTTGGGACTCAATTCTGGAGCTAGCTCAGTTTCCTTTCTATTTAATTATGGGTCTAGTCCAACTTCTGCCTTTTGAGAAAATGATTCAATTATAGGAACTGTGAGCATTGTTTGAACCTAGCCCTGTGTGGCTGGGAGGCTGGGTACCTCCACCTGATGCTTAGAGACTCTTAATCCCCCTCCCAACTTGAAAAGTCCCTAATCTTTCATCCTCCAATAAGAAGTCAGATTACCTAATAATGTACCCCAGTTAATTGTTTCCTTTTAATTAATTGGCCTTATCTAATTGTTTTTAATGTAAAAAAGTCTCCCCTCTATTTGAATTCCAGCTCTAAGCTGAAGAGGGGGCCTCGTCCCAATTTGTTAAGTAATGCAGGCAGGCATGGCTTACTAAATCAATATACTCAGAAACTTCATTTGTTTCCTCAGCCATTTCATCTTTTATCCACCACAGCACCTACCTCTCAGGGCCTTGTGAAGGTTAAATGAGATATTTGTAAAGTGTTTGGCAAACGTGTTGTTATTATTACCGTCATTATTATATGCCTTTTGAAAACATGATAGAGATTTAGTTTACCTGAGCAT
This sequence comes from Phalanger gymnotis, assembly GCA_028646595.1. Lineage (NCBI taxonomy): Eukaryota > Metazoa > Chordata > Mammalia > Diprotodontia > Phalangeridae > Phalanger > Phalanger gymnotis. The sequence continues at coordinate 372,072,651 of CM053624.1, read as the reverse complement.
GGGGATTAGAGGGAAAATTAATTACTGCTGCCCTAAAGAGTCAACTTCTAAACAACATATAAGCACAGCTTCAAAGTACCGGGGAAGAAAATCACAACTGATTTACATGTTAAGCTCAACAATATCATCATTTAAAATATGAGGCTCCTTTGCTTTTACTTTTAAAAGTTTTCTTTGAAAAAATGAATAACCAGTACTTTTGTGGGGGATCAGAAGAGATACATGTATTAAAATAACAGTAGTACTGGTAGTGGTATATAGGGCAAAAATGGCCTAGTACCATTCAGGTGCCACTTAGGTCAACGTGATAAACAAAGTCTTATGTTTAAGCCTGAAAATGAATGTAGAATGACTTCTATAAACATTCTAATCTCTAAACATTCTAACCATTTCCACCTCTAATATCCTTACACCCCCATCCCTACCCCCTAAATGTTTTAAATATGTAAGACCTTACTTACCTGGAAATCTAACTTCTGGCAAGCTCAACCATCTCAGTGTGAGGTGAAGAATTAGGGAAGCCTTTGAGCAGCAAGCAATAATGAAAAGAGCTGAGAAGAGCCAACTATCCAAAACTAGAAGTAAATGGCCCTGCATGTTCAAAAAGGAAAAAGCTCCCTCTTCTGGCTAGTGAGAGCTTTAAAAGAAGCAGCCCTATTGGCATATAGGATGAACAAGGAGAAATAAAGAGTAAATAGCAAAAAGTAGCAACTCAAAGGTGGGAGACAGGTCATCAGTAAAGATCAGAAGCAACCATGGCAACAGAGCAAAGTATCAGAAGAGATTAAGCCGCAGAAGTAGATAAAGAAACAGAAAAAAAATCAACCCATGTTTCACTGTATGGATAAATACCTGCTAAGGCCTTACTGCAGACACTAAAGGAGGGTCCATGGATAGATTTCAGGGGTCCATGAACTTGTAGAGGGGAAAAAAAGTACATCTTTATATCAACAGAACTTGTTTCCTTTGTAATCCTATGCATTTTATTTTATACCTTTAACAATATTCTTCTAAGAAAGAACAGGTCCATAGGCCTCATCAAATTTTTGCCCAAGGGGTGCATGACACAAAAAAAGTTAAGAACCCTTGGATTGACTAGAGGAAGGCCAATTCAAGAATGGCTTTGCAATCTTTGAAATCATTTGGTGCAGAAACATGCTAAGGCCTACCCATACCAAGTGTCTCGTGGCATCAATGAAGACATCAGTCGGCACACACCACCCAAATCTGTGGACCCACTTAGTCCAATAACAAGATAAGCCTCACTTCAATTATCCCTGTATTCAGGTGATACAATGGTGAATATGTCAGTTGACACAGTAGAAGCAGCCTGTGGAGACAGTCACCATGAGAGTAATCTCACAATTAAGGAAGGAGTTATGTCCCAATAACACACTTTTGCCAGAAATGTCCTCAGAGGTGAAAAAAAAATCCAGCAGTTAGAAGGCTGCATTACCAGACAAAAAGGAGGCTCCAATGTAAACATTCAATGTAGAAATGGAAAGTCAGCATGGCTTAATAGGAGTCGTTGTTTTTCAGTTGAGTCCCACTCTTTGTGACCCCATTTGGGGTTTTCTTAGCAAAGTTACCGAAGTGGCCATTTCTGTCTCCAGCTCATTTTATAGATGAGGAAACTGAGGCAAACAGGATGAAGTGACTTGCCCAGGGTCACACTGCTGGCATGTGTCTCAAGCCAGATTTGAACTTAGAAAAATGGGTCTTGCTGAAAACTAAATATATTAAAGAAAAAAAAAAAAAAGAAAAATGGGTCTTCCTGACTCCAGGCCCAGCACTTTATCCACTGTGCCACCTAGCTGCCCAGTGGATAGAAGACCAAGGTTCAAATCCCACTTTTGACACTTGCCAGCTGTGTGACTCCAAGAGAATCACTTAACTTCTATGCACTTAAGGCCCCCCCCCATATATTTGTCTACTAAATCATTTAAGTGGGCTGTGAGTTGGGAGCTCCCAACATCTACAAAGAGAGATCTCTGATATTAAAATAATGGCCAACATTCTAGAAAAAAACATCCATTTGAGAATCTGGTAGCAGAGTGAAGGGAAGGTGAATGAGAAAGGAAGACATCAAGAGAGATTATAGTGTGGATGTGGGGTGTCCTGCCAAATGGACTATACTTGGGTACAGCAGGCCTCAAACCCTGAGAGAATCTAACTGGGACAAGACAGTCTTCTTCTGCTCGAGGAACAGAATTTCAGCAGGCAAAGCCAAGCCTCCCTCACCCCAATTTGTCCTCCCCAAAGAAAAAGAAGCAGCTCTGACAGTCTCTTCTGGCTTACTCACCCCAACCTATCACTTACAAAGTCTGGTTTCTTCCCTGATGTCCTCTTCCATGTTCTGAGGATCACTGCAGGTGCTCATGCTGTCCCCCTTATCAAAATCTTCCCACATGTTGCAACCCTTTCTTGAAAACCCAGCTTCAGTGCCCCTTCCCCACCCTCCAGGTGGAACGAACATATCCTTCCTTGCTCTCTATGAACGTAAGCCACATGGCACCATTCCTGTGTGATATACAGCACCTCACATTCAGGAGATGCTCAACAACTGTTGACTCTGTTGGAACATCTAAATGAGGGATTACTATATGTAACAGGACGTTCTGGGGCCAATTCTAGTATGCTCCTGGAACTTACGCCTCATTTTTTCCCTTTTTTTTTTTAATCAAATGGGATAATCTCCTTGGCTAGGTTTTCCAAAAGAATTTACTTTCCAGAGATCTAGCTTTCCCTCTCCTGAAAACTGCAGCACTCCTTCCCCCACACACTAAAAATAAAACCGAGGCGATCCCAGGCACAGTGAAAGAGCATTTTTCTAAGTCAGAAAGACTATGGGGCACATGAATAATCCAATACATTTTACTGCAAAATCCATGGTTGCCTTTTCCTGACGACACAAGCCGGGCGGAAGCTAGAAACACTCACTGACATAAGTCTTCCAAACATTCTTGCTCTGCCAGACGCTCTGGCCGTGTCACGTGAGGTTCAGGCCAAACATAAGAAGTAAGAAGCGAGACTGATCTCACAGAGCGCCTGAAGCTTAGCTCCATCCCGCATCCTCACGAATATAAGATGACTTTACTCACTGGTTGAGTCTAAACTACAGAGGCCTAGAGGTGAAGTAAGGAAAAAGGCTGGGAACTCTGGGAATGTGCATGTTTCAGACACATACACACGTAATTCTGCATACGTACAGCGTACGGGAAGTCAATGACATTTTTCTGAGCTCCCCCCCCCATGTCCTTCTGCTTTGCACTAATGGGTAACAAGAAGAGTTCTGGAAGGCAAACACAGCTTTGTGTATAACAGAAAACAACAGGAGCATAGGCCAGGAGAAGCAATAATCACTGCACTGTTTAAGAAAGCTCCCTGGATGGTGGAGGGCAGCTGCCAGCCTGGGCCACTGAGGAGCATGCGCCCATGCAGATGATCTAAAATTCAGATTCCTTTTCCCATGCCTTTGAAAGGTCTGTGATGTACCAGTAATGGGGGATCTGGGGCCCTGCTCTGGTTGGCACCTTCTCCACATCTCAAGACACACTTCCAGGGGCTGTGGTAACTAAAATCAATGCCTCCAGAGCCTGTGGGGCAGGAGCTATCCCAACACAGCCTCTGAGGGGCCAGCCTCAGCACCAAACCACAGGAATGTACTCTAGCAAAGAACCTAGAACTGGAAGGGATCTCAAGGCCATCAGCCATCAAGACAAACCCACTCATTTTACAGAGAAGAAAGGTGAGGCCCAGAGGAGACAATGCCCCCGGGCCACACTGACTGATCAGCCAAGAACTCAGAACCAAACACAGCACTGTCTGCCCTCCAAATGCCACGAAGAAAGAGCACTAGACATAGAGCTATCAGGCTTGAGAGCTCTTCTCTTGCCAAGTTTCAGCTCCCTCCTCTGTAAAGCAGGGCTCACAGTGCCCGCACCGTGCACATCGGCCCCAACACGCTCTCCGGAAATAAAGGCGAGTGGCCCAGACAGTGGTTACTCACCCAATAAAGGAGGGCTGGGTTCCGGAGGCTGCCGCAGCTGCAGAGACAGCTCGTGGCCAGCTCCATTCTCCTTCTCTTCCACGGCTGCATCCTTCTGCTTTGACTGCTGGGCTTTTATTAGCTGCGACAAAAGAACTGCAAATGCACTCTGCACGGCGGCCTGGGCAGCATCGGTCTCGACTTTTGGCTGAATGGGCTGAGTCGAAGGCTGCAGTCCTCCTCCCGGCTGTTTTGAAGACTCCTGCTGGGGTGTTGGTGGATCTGTCTGTTTTTCACCTGTTGCCAAAATTCCAGCAGGAAGGTTTATTTAGCTACCGCTGAGGCTCAGGATTTACCTTAATGTTCAATATTTGGGCACAGTCAGCTACACTAATACTTGGTTTACATTGTAGTAGGTTTAGAAGCATTGCCAATTCATTGTGGTTTAAATGCTGTCCAGTGCGCCTGTTTTTACTAAAGACAAATTTTAAACAATTATTATTAATCAGAATTGTCATCATTCAAATACCCAAGTCCAGACCAGGCCAGAAAGGTATTTATTTAACCAGCAAGGCAAACTTTGCTATCATAACACCAAAAGAAAAAGAAAAAAAAGAAACGTGGGAGGGGAAGGTGACTTTAGACAGTCCTGAGAAAAATCTCAATGGAGAACAATTACACGTACTTCGTGAGAGTTCACGTGTATTATTGCTGAAAAGACAAGAATTGAAGCCAATGTTCAATTTTTAATGAGCTTACTTTGGGAGGTAAATTCTTCATGAAAAGGAAAAAACCTTAAGATTCTTGCCAAAATTCTTTATGTTTAACCAAGGAAAAAAAAAGGTCTCTTCATAACTTTAGCAACAGGATCTGTCCTATGTACTCATTCCTCCAGGAAACCCTACTGATGTTCTTTGTTGGCAGGTAATCTTTCCAAACTTGCCTTTTAAAGGCCTTCCCTGTGCCACTGAGGGGCAGTGTGAAAATGCCTCTTTTAGGCCTCTTGCTCTGGCAAATTTGGGAGCATCTGTACAATAGTGGGGCCTTCCCCTAGGACTACACTGGAGATGAGGCAAGAGAGCAGCCACTGGATTTCTTTGTTCAGTTTTATCTGAATTGAACCACAAGATCAAAGTGCAAACCACAACCTACATCTGGGGGTGGATCCTTCCGGACGGGGTGCTGCAGAAGCCATAGAAGTGGACTTCCTGGAATCCTTCCACCCAGTTCCTATTCTAACTAGGAGGAGCTCATCGAGAACCCTCCCAGAACCACATCCAATGCCTCTTTCAGCACTTTCAGTTAGGAAGTTCTTTCTGACCTCTCTCATTGCAGGGGAAGCCCAGAGATGGAGAACGGTTAGCTGGTTTGTACCTACTTTATCCTCACTCTCCATATCCTCCATGAGAGCTTCTACTCCCTTGCAATCCTTTCCTGGAACTAATAATTACCCAAATTAACCACTTTTTAAGGTCTTTGGGTCAGACCTGTGGCCTATGAACACTAAGAAGGGCCAGTGTTCCCAGTCTGATGACCCAGTTCCCTTCGCCTGTCCATGTGCTTCTGGAGCAGAAATAGGCAGCCTGCAATGGACTGGGGGGAGGATCATTGATTTCCATACTCTTCTCCTATAAAGAGCCTAATAACTCAAACCTCAGAAACAACAATGCAGAGAAAGAAACAGGCAGGGTGGTGTGTGGAAAGAGCAAGGGCTCTAGGGTTGGAGTGCTAGGGATCAGTCTCTACCTTTCTACCTCTATCTCTTAAAACTTGGCTAACTCTGGATAAGTCAAAGGGGTTTGGTTTAGAGTCTACCACCCCCTTTTCAAAAAAAAAATTGCTCAGCACCCCCCTGGAAATCTACTTTCTTTAACCCTTTAACATTTTGGGTTTTTGTTTTGTTTTAAATTTGCATCATTTCAAACTACTACTACTACTACTACTACTACTCCTCCTCCTCTCCCAACGCCCCCATCATTCCAGTGCCCCTGGGGGTGGTATCGCCCACTTTGGGAACCTATGTTTTAGACAACTTCTAAGGGCCTTTCTTTCATTTTAGGATGCTAATCCTAATGCTAGAGAGCAGCAAAGGCAACAGATATCCAAGTGTGTAGAGATGGCATGGCACATCACCAAGCCAGCTTCTGTACCATGGAATTAAGGGCGCCAATTATGAGAGATCAAGAGTTTGAGCCAGAGGAGTGGAAGAGAGGAAAATCCCCCTTTCCCACTCTGTTCTTTGCTCTTCAGCATCACTGGGGGGAAAGTCCCACACTGTCACCATAAGCACCATTGTCTCAACTCTCTCCATACTGTTTCTGGCCTTCCTGACACAGGCTCTGAGCACCACCGTCCAGACAGAAATGGTGATGACCCGGGCAGGGGGCCATAATGCTGGTTACCTGTAACAGGTGAACAGCCTGATGTTACTGACTCACCCTCAGCCAGAGATACGAGTCCTTTTTCCAACCAACCAGCAACAAATCTAGAACGCTAGCCCTTGGCCTTTAATTTATCAATACGCTTCCTTCCATCAGTCTGAAGAGGTGAGGCTACAGATGAAAGTACTTTATGCCGTGTGCAGGATGAGGCAAAGGGCCTATAAAAAACATCCTGTTTATTAATAACTACTCAATAGAATGAAGAAGTAAATGTTTGGGGGAGCTCACTTTGCAAGGAAAAAGCCTAATAAGTGTTACTTACACGGAAAGACTTTAAAATTCAAACTGTCATGGCCAGATAAGAAGACTAGGACATTAATTCTTCTCAGGAAGCAAAAAAGCTGTTATGTGTAAGATGTCTACACTGGGTCTTTTGGAATCAGGAGTCTGAAAAATCAGCTTTTTTTAAAAGTTAGATGCAAAAGTCTCCCCTCATGCCACGTGCCTCCCAAAACCTCTAATGCTTCAGCCTCAGGGCAGTACCCACTGTGCGGGCCCCTCCTTCCTCTTCTGCTCCTCTCCTAGGCCTGGTGCTTGGGGGGGGGGGGGGGCCAGGGGCACTATTTTGCCCTGGGCCCCTTCTGAACATCCTGGCAATGAGGAGAGGCCCATAATGCTAACCACCATGGTTGCTGTTCTCCTGGCGATGATGCAAAGCAGTGCCAAGCCTAGTTCTAGTTTGCTACAGAGAGATCAATAGTTTTGGAGAGATCAACTGTTTAGAAACAAGGTGTTTCTAATTCTACAGCAATGTAATAATTAACCATTTTCAAAGAAAAAGTAGGAAGAAAAATAAAAGCAAGCAAATGTTACTGACCAAGTGCTACATTGGTGTTGCCCTGAGATTTGAGTTGGGAGTTCGCCTGCATGCCCTGGGGGGTGTTGGTCCTGCTGTCGTCCAGGCCCAGAGACAAATCTTTCCTAGCAATCTTGGCTGAAGACGTGTCCTCAGTCATCCCCATCTGCTTCTGTCTTCTACGCTTCTTGCTCCACAGTTCATGACAGTCTTGCCACAAAGGAAGGCTAAAAGAGAAAATGTAGGCATTCAACACTATCTCCTAAGTTAAAAGTTCTAGGAAGGCCTCTTAAGCTCCACAAATTTTTTCCAAATCAAGAAAAAGATCCTTGACCTCACACAGTGACAAAAAAGCCTTCCTGTTTCACAAGGAGCACCTCTGAATTGGGCAGCTAGGGGGCGCCATGGTGCAGAGAGCACCAAGCCTGGAGTCAAAGAGACTCCGCTTCCTGGGATACCTGTGTGACCTTGGGCAACTCACTTAACCCTGTTTGCTTCAGTTTCCTCATCTGTAAAATGAACTGGAGAAAGAAATGACAAACCACTGCAGAATCTTTGCCAAGAAAACCCCAAGTGGAGTCACAAAGAGCCAGACGTCATTGAAAACAACTGAACACCAAGCTCTGAATAAATCAGCAAGTGATGATTTACCAAATCACGCTTAATGAATAACAAACTAAATCAACTGTAAATAAACTGAAACATCAAGCCAAGTAACGGTATAAGATGTTAGACGTTTAAAATCTACGTCGTGACGACAGCCAATTATAGATAATTTGCACTGAAGCAAATAGTTTAATCTGGATAGGCAAAAGGCCCCTGCAGATGGCAGAACAGAGAGCAGGCTGGCTCAGGAGGCCCTGAGACCTGGATTCAAGACCTGCCGCTCATGCACTTTGAGCTTTTTCACCCTGGACAAACACTCAACCAATCAATGCTCGAGGCAACTCTCTGAGGCTCTACTTGATGAATTTCTCTGCACCAGTGAAATCCCAAGTCTAGACCAAAGTCCCTTCTTCCTTCTCTGGCCAACTCTCAAGCTGGCTCAATGCCCACCAGGGCAGGCCAAGATCAGTTGCTTTTCTTTTTGCCAATAAGCATCCCAACTTTGGGCTATTTGGCAGCAAAGAGACCTTGGGGCCAAAAGTCACTAACTGAGAACAGTGAAGTCAAATTTGGAAGATCCGAAGCTAATTTTCTGTGTATTCTTAAAATCATTTCACTTTGATTTTATTATGTGTCAACCACCTGTGTCAGGGTTACCGTTTGGGCGTATTCCTACTTCCTACATTATGCAAACAATATGTATTCAATTTAAAGCAGACTGAAAAGTCATCCCATAATCACTCAATTAACCAGAAGGCGCTTTTCTAACAGTAGTTAACATTACATAGTGCTGCAGAGTTTACACAGCATTTTATGCATCATCCCATCTGATCCTCCCAACATCCCTGTGAAGTAGGTGTTCTTCTTATGCCCATTTAAGAGATGAGGAAGTGCTCCTCAAGGGAACTGCCCTGCTGGTGGCTGAGGCAGGACTGGAACTTGGGTCTTCCTGGCTACAAGCCCAAGGCTCTATCTACCACATCCATGGAATACCAGGGTCACTAATCATTTTGGTGGCTCAGTGAAGGAAGGGACTGGAGGCAGGCAGAACCCCCTGGCCCCCCAGCAGCTATAGCAGCAGTCCAGGTACAGGGTGATGAGGGCCTGGACCAGGATGGGGGCAGCATGGGGGGAAGGCAGGAGGAGTGTTCAAGAGATACTGGGAAAGTGAACAGCCCTTGGCAACAACTATAAGGAGTGACCCCTTGGTCGTGAGCCTAAGGGATGGGGCAGAGGCTGTTGTGCCTTCTACAGTGATAAGGAAGGTAGGAGGGGTGAGGGGTAAGCAGCAAAGAGAACAAGGTCAGTAGCAGAGGGAAAGGCTGAAAGTGAGAAAGTAGGGATGACAATGCAGGCTCTCTGCTGGAGAAGACAGGATGGCATAAGAGCACTTGGACAGATAGGAGGGTCTGCCTTGGTAAGGCCTGAGGCCCATTCTTCATGAGAGACAGTGAGGAGGAGAAAGCAGCAGAAACATCTGAGTGATTTGAGATGAGCAAGAAGGGCAAAGGAATCACTCTCCTCCCACCTGGCCATACACTATCATCTAAACCTCACCGCCCATTCCATCATTCCCACTCCCTCAACCCTGCTACCCCAAAGCCCAAACAAACTCCTCTCACGGTGCCCTCTGGCATGCCTGTTCCCCAGACAACTTCCTTTATCATCTTAAACATTTTCTCTCCCATTCCTTGTAGCCATCACTGAGACCTGGTTTCCCTGCTGACAAACAGCCTCCCTAGCCACACCTCCACTGCTCTTCTCAACTCAGGGGTCCAGAAGGGAGAGAGGGAATACGCCTTGGTCCCCAAGGCCCCTCGCACTGTCTCCCCCCACCTCCATCACTTGGTAACCTCTCCTTTGTGGTCCATATGATCCATACTTACCTAAGAAAAATCCTGGTGGCTGTTGCCTACAGACCCCTGCACCACTCCTTCTGTGCTGTTGGTCTGGTCCACGGCTCACACTTCTCTCCTCAATTCCTGCCCTCATACTAGGATTCTCCCTCCAACACCTGAGCCATTCAGTTCCTTAGCCTGCTCACTTCCCCTCCTCCCCCTTGCCTCTGCCACAAAGATAGTTATACCCTTGATCCTGCCATCACCCACAAATACACAACTTCAGTGTTCAAGAATCTGAAATCCCCTTCCCCTGCCCTAGCCCCTCCCTCCCCTTCTGCCCATCCTAAGCCCCTGTCCTCCTGTATCCCCATATATCTCCACTTGTGCCCCCCACCCCAAGCCTCAGTCTTAGATCATTCTCGCCATTCGTTGCCTTCCCTCTTACGCACATATGCCGCTAAACGAAGGTAGAGAAACTCCCATGGCCATTCTGACAGGGCTACCTCCACTGAGCCCTCTCCAACCCCAGACCATCTTTCTCTACTTGCTTCATTAGGGACCACTCCCACCATCCCATCCCTCAAGTCACCCAAAGCTCCCGCTGCCCCTATCCCTCTTGGCTGAAACTGCTGCTTCCTATATTTGAGGAAAAATCAAGGTCATTTGCTGTGAACTGCCCTCTTCTAGTCTAAGGCCAAGCAGGACACCACTAATCCCTCTTCCCTACAAAAGCCTATCTCCAGTTGGCCTCTTCTCCATACTTTCCATCCTTGGGTCCCTTCATTGCTTCCTGCTTGGCATGATCGTGAGGATCGTCCCCATCCCTGTCCCCAGGGCGTTCTACCTGCTGGCCAGCTTATCAATGTCCTTGGAATCTAAAATCCTACATCAAGAGCCCGCAGAGATCTTAAGAGTAAATCCCACAACCTCATTTTACAGATAAGGAAACTGAGACCAAGAGATATTAAATGGCTTGACTAAAATCACCCAGGTGGGAAGCAGCCCAGCAAGGATGTAAACTCATGCCTCCAAACCTGAAGCTAGCAGAGAAGACAAGGGGCAGTCCCCTGGGTCGGCCTCTGTTTAGCCAGAAATCACAGGAGCTGTTGTGGGTGACTCATCTCACAGCCATTTACAAAGAAATGTGCCACTTACTCTGGGGGCGGCATCTTGGAGGGCTCCACATCTCGCAGAAACTCGCACTGAAGGGCCTGCTCTGCCGTGCAGCGTTTGCCAGGATCCAAAGCCAGCATGTAATCGAACAAATCCAGTGCTGCTGTGGGGATACTGCCACAAAAGAGACAAGGAAAAAGTCACTTCCGTTCTGCTGACGTGTGGGCTGCCAATGCCCAGCGTTCCTGTATGATGCACTCAACTCAAGGTGGCATTTCAAGGCATGGTTTATAACACTGTGCTTAGCTTCTGTGGATACATTTTCCTTTGAATAAAGTAGATAGTTATTTTGACACAGATTGTGTAAAGAGTTTTCTATATTACTCTACATTTCAAAATGTGATTTTCCATGATTCCACAGATAATCTACAGCTTAAGAGTTACAAGAAGGAAAGAGGCCATTTTCTTAAAATAAAACAAAAAGAAAATGTGGGAAGAAATGGTATTACAGACATTTCTCTAGCTTCTATCAGGTTCCACACTGAGGCTCTTCTCCAAAATCACCAAATAATGCACATTAAAAATCACTGCTCACAGATCAAACTTGTTACTAGCAGGTCACAAATGGCCACTGTAGACCTGCTATGAAACAAAGGGGTGGGCACTGAAGGAGGGAGGTGTGGACCCAGGGTAAGCAGCCCAAGGAAGAACAAATTTCTGAGAATCTAAGCGGGTGGGCACACGGGGACACACACACACACATGCACGCACGCACGCACCCCCATTTACTCTAATCTTACAAGACAAACTCCTCTCGAAGTTTCCGGCGGTACTGCTTTTTCGGCTTCATCGTATTAAAGTAGGGAAGCTTGATTACATCTGGCCACACTGCAGGACATGGACTCCCACATACTCGGCTAAAAAAAACATGCAAAAAGAGGGAGTTAGTCACATATCACTGGTACAGAAAAACTGCTCCCCTGGTCTGGCTCCACACCAAGCTTCGCCAGGCCCGCCTGGTGCAACGGGGAGACGTTTCACAAAGCGGTCCAGGATCAGAATGGGTACTGAAAGAAAAATGAAGAAAAAGAAGGGGGCTGCCCCAGGCACGCCAAACCCCTTCCCACCCGACAACACAAGATATGAGCAGGAGCAGCTTGGTCTTACACGGTGCCAACATCAACTTGGGGCCTTTCTGCCCCTTTCAGAAGTTGCCTGCTGAGCGCAGGTTATAAGTGAATAAATACACATTCCTTCCTGTCCTGCTTCCCCCTGTGATTATTCAGTCAATCAGTCAGTGAGAAATTACTTGAGTAACTATACCTACTGATATGTAAGGAATGAGAAACAAAGGAATAAAACTGCCCAAATGGCAGAAGCGGGCATGGGAAGGACTGGGGTTAGGGCCAAGGCGGAAAAGCGGATGTGAAGGTACGGTTCCCTCCCTGTCTGCTTGGCATTGACCTCCAACTCTCTTTCAAAGGGCACGGTCCTGGAAAAAGGGCAAGACGGGGGGTCACTGGACAGAGTTCAGATCCTAACTCTGCAATTTCTTCGTGTCTGTGATAGCTCCCTGAACCTCTCTGAGGGACAGACCCCCTTCTAAACTGGTGATCCTGTGTCTATTAAGTAACAATAGAAGCTGATATTTCTACAGCTCCTTAAAGTGAAGTTAAGCTTCCCATAGCCTATTACACGTCTTCTTTAGTCCTCACAACTCTGGGAGAGAAGTGCTATTATCCCCATTGGACAGATGAGGAAACTGAGGTGACATCACTTCTCTGGTCTGTGTCTGGATTTGAACTCTTCCTGACTCTAAATGTTGCTTTGTCTCCCCTGTGGCCCTGAGCTGCCCAAGGCTCAGTGCAAAGTCACGTCACTCATCCGAAGCAGGATTCCAACTCAGATTTTTCCATTTCTAAGTCGGGCTCCCTCTCTGTCAGCCAGGCCGCCAGCTGTCATGGAAATAAACAGGTGACCACACATCTCAGCAATAACTGAGAAAGCAAACAGGGCCAGTTCTTTCTGTCATCAGGCGTGACAGTCCCCAGGCTAATTTCAGTGCATCGCTAGATGGGGGCAGGGAGGAGACTCCACACATGAGTGCACATGTGTGCCAGTACACAGAGATGCACATGGATATGGGCACAAATGAGGTAGGACTGTACACTAGATGGGTTTCACAAGCCTACTTTGCAGTCATGCTCTACACACACATGCACACGTACACACACGCATCTAAGTATACACACGTATACACATACAAAATGAATCAGCAGGGAATTACACCGTAATCTGTTTTAAAATATTACGTTCTGTTTCATTGAGTTTTTCTCGGAAAAGGTAGGTTCCACAGCCCTGACGTCCAGTGGGATCTAAGCAGGGAGGCAGAGGCGGTGCTGCAATGGACAGCGCTGGGCCTGAAATCAGGAAGACCCGAGTTCAAATCCAGCCTCAGATACTGACTGTGTGAACCTGGGCCAGTCATGTCAACTCTTTGTCTCAATCCACTGGAGAAGAAAACGGCCAAGCCCGCCAGCATCTTTGCCAAGAAACTCCCATGGGTAGCATTGGCATGCTGGGGTCCACTAGGTCACCAAGAGTTGGCCAAGAGCGAATGACTGAACCATAAGTGACGTGAATGAGACGTGTGCAGGGGAATGGGGTCAATCCCAGAGGGAAGGCACTAGGGTTAAAGGCATAGGGAAGGACTTTTCTTCCACACTGGGATTTTAGCTGGAACTTGAAGGAAGCCAGAGAAGCAAGGAGGAGGAGAGGGGGAGGGGATGCACGCTGGGCATCAGGTGCAGCCAGAGACAAAGACGGCATCAAGAGAGGGAGCCAGAAGGCTAGAATTACTAAAGAGTACAAGGGAGGTGGGGAAAGTCTAAGAAGACTGGGCTGTGCTGTGAAGGGCTTTCAAAACTAACCCGAGATTTTAGTGTTTTACCTCAGAGGCAACAGGGAGCCCCTGAGATTTATCAAGTATGGAGTAATAGAGTTGGGAGGTCCGGTCAACACTCGGGAAGATCACCCAAGAGAGGAGAGACTGAGGCAGGGGGAGCCTGTAGCAGGTAGTGCAATGCTCCAGGTGTGAGGTGATCAGGGCCTGCAACAGCAGGTGGATGAGTCTATCAGAGGAGAGATATTGCAATGACAGAATCAACATGACACTTTGAGTAGGAGTGGTGACAAGAAGGAGCTGAAGGGGAGACCTGGGATGAAAGCCTAATTTGGGTCTTTGGGGAAACTCGGACTCCCTAACTCCCTAATTTGCTCAGGCTGAAAGTACAGCTGGACACTGTAACTCCCCATGTCTCCAGCCTGTCCATAAGCAACCTAATGACTAGCCTCCTAGAGGCTCACCACATAGATCTCCAACTTCGTGCACTCGGCACCCTTGGCAGGACCAAAGGGAGGCAGGAGCCACTCTGCTTGGCCAGTTTCCAAGTCAGGACTGCACGCACTTTAGCAGTTTTAATAAAAAGGAAGAAAAGCAGGGTGGCTGTGCTGGACCAGAAATCCTGAGACCCAGCTCTGCCAATCACAGACGTGACCATGGCCAAGCTGGCCTCAGTTTCCTCACTTTTAAAATGAAAGGATGGGAATGAATGATCTCTTCAGGTATCTGTAAATTCTAAAGCTTGAAGAGCTGAGGTTGGTTTGGTTATTGAAACACCTGAATGGTATCCACTGACACAAGACGAAGGAGAGAAGTTATTCAGACGCCCTCTGGTCTGCCCAGCTGTTGTTTGCCCTAAATCACCCGAAAGTAGTGCCAAAGAAACAAATGCCAACCCTGTCGATCTATATGGTATTAACAACGATGACCTATGTGCCCAGACACACACGGGGATATTTCATCACGTGACTGGGGTAGGGGAAGCAAATGAGCTCTCCTAGGTTAATAACTAGCTCCAGTGACAATGATCATTTTTACGGTTGGCAAGCTTAAAAATCTATTGACCCATTTGCCATCAATTTTTTAATTAACTGAAAACTGAAATTGGTGTAGAAGTAGAAATGAGAGCAAGGTCTGCCCAATGGGAGCAAGCCAGAGTAAAAAGCTGATTTTTACCTTCTGTTTAATTAAAAAATGGTAAGGTACAATAGAATGAGGAAATTACCCTGGTAAGGAATAATAATCTATGATATGACATTAAAGATTATTGATAATCACAAATTTACTAAGATACTTATGTGACAGTAAGTCTCTAAAATAAGGCAAGTTTCCATTAGTTAAATTTGAGCCAAATCAAGAAAAGTATGGACAAAGCTGTATTGCCACCTTGTGTCTGCAGCCAAAAATACGTAACCCTTACTATATGGCTTATTCCTAAGGAATGGTATTTTGTTGGAGTGACAAAGAATTAACTCTTAAACTCTGAATCTTTCAAATTCTCAAGATTGACAAATTACATTCACGTAGCTGAGAATTATTTCTTAATTAGGAAAAAGAAAAAAGACTGGTAACCAAGCTGTGAGTTTTAGAGAAAGCTGCCTGACCCAGGACTGGGGCTCTCTGCACACACTTCACAGATCCTCCTGCATCTGTCATTCCTTTACATTTACAAATAAATCTCCCTTTCCCCCATAGGTCACGGTCATGAGTACTCCTTGACTCTACTTTACTCATCCCTGTTTTCTTCCTTCTTCCCCTCTGCTAATTCTTCACAAATTGCTTCTTCTCTCTGCTCCATCCAAGGCTAACCTTCCATCTGCTCCCGATTCTTGAATCCCTTTTACACATTCCCAGGCTCCACAGAGTTGGGTTTGAGCTTCGTCTCTATCCCACATGGCTAAAACAGCAGCGCCCACCAATGTTCATTTCAACACACGTTCCACAGCACTGATGCTATGGATAGCTTAACTCCCATCTCAAAGAACAACCCCCTCAAAAAGGTTACCTTATTAGTTCTAACTGTGCAAGTTCCTGGTTTGCTTGAAATATTGGTTTTTTAGTGAAGAGTTCACCAAGGATGCATCTGGAAAACAAATATCATTGTTACCTAAGGTTTTTATTTTGCTTCAAACTTAAGACTGAGTCAAGTCCAACGGGAAATGCAAGCAGGTTTCTTACCCACAGCTCCAGACATCAATCGCAGGCGTGTATCGCTCCTCTCCCAGCAGAAGTTCTGGAGGCCGGTACCATAAAGTGATCACTTTGTTGGTGTACGGCCGACTGAAACAAGAGGAAACAGCTCTTCAAGTTAATCTGTCGTAAGACAGGGACGGACTGCCTGAGGACAACCTCAGATAGAACTCATTTCTGGTTCATCAAAACCACCCTCCAACCCTACAGACTCAGTCACTTTCAACAGCACACACAACACACGAGTGCTGGTGTCCAACAGCTTTCTATACTGGATATGTCAGTGTTAAAAACAGGTTCAGAAGGGGACCTAACACCATCAATACCCGGCATACCAGGAATAGCCAGCAGAACAAGCTAGGGCCCTTGTAACCCAGCTCCTTATGCTGTACTTTGTTCCTGACAACTGCTATAAACTGATTTCACCTAAAATTCAGCAAGGACTAGGGTGCCAGGCCTGGAATCTGGAAGACCTGGGTTCAAATCCAGCCTCAGACACTTCCTAGCTGTGTTACTCTGGGCAAGTCACTTCACCCTGTTTGCCTCAGTTTTGTCCTCTGTAAAATGAGGTGGAGAAGGAAAGGGCAAACCAGTCCAGTGTCTCTGCCAAGAAAACCCCAGTGGTGTCAGGAAGAGTCAGATATGACTGAACAAAATACCACACGTCAAGGGAAAAAACCTGTTTCTCTGGAAATAGAGAAGTATAGTTTGTTCCTCCTTACTCATCCCTCATGCCAACAAAGTCCTAGAAACCCACCCTTTCTGAAGGCAGCAAGTTTTGAAGTGGGTCTCCATTTTTAAAACGTTCCATCATCTCTTCTGAGTAAGTTGACATTCATGAGGTGTTCTGTAATCATCTCATTTGATCCTCAAGACAACCCCACAAAGCAGAAATTACAAGAATTATTAGCCTACTTTGCAGACATGGAAACTGAGTCAGAGGGCAGTCCAGTAACTGTGGCCACATAGCTGAGCAAAGCACAGGATCAGTGGTTTTTCCTTCATCCCTCGCCCCTTCCTTCCTTCCTAGCCAGCCAGTGTTAAAGCAGGGGTCACAGCGCAGGACGATGATGTCCTTGAGGAAGGCCCAGATCCCAGAGCCATTCCTGTGGTAGCTTGTCCGGTGGCATTGTTGATGAGGTAGAGATACCCCAGAGCAGGACAACCAGAAAGAGGAAGACCCTACATCCAGATGGCCGGAGGAGGCACTGAAGGAGCTGGGGGCTAGGGCCTGAATAAACACCTTAGCAGAGAATGGCTGAAAAGGATTCGAAGAGAGAAAGGACTGCAACGAGGATAAACTTCCTGCAAGGTAGGGGTGGCAAGGCTGGCAAGTCCACAACCACATCTCAGGGCTCTTCCCTTGTCATATTCTCTGAAGAAGAGAGCCATGCAGGTCTTCTACAACTCCAAGATTCTGCGACTCTGTGGCCTTCTACCAAAGCTGGAACAACACGCCACTTAATCAGATTAAGACGAGAAACCTTTGCAAAGCACTTTAAATAAAAGCGCTATAAAATTCTAGCTACTGCTCACTCTATTTTAAGACGGGCTGTGTGGGGAGCCAGATCCTGACAAAAGCAAACATTCCTCGGCTAAGTCAGATTTTGATATAGCCTAATAAACTAGAAAGACCTAGTGGTTCTAGTACTAATCTGAAGGTTAAGGTCCTGAGCCCCCAAAAAAACCTGATACCCTGAAACAAATTTTTATGTCTAGGGAGCTCATAAAAAGGAGAAATCAAGGAAAATTTCCCTGGGCACACCCCACTCCAACCTAACATATTTGAAGTTGGATTTGGTGTGTGGGTGTGGGTGTGGGTGTGTGTGTTTGTGTGTGTGTGTGTGTGTGTGTGAGAACGTTTGAGGTCAATCCCACTAGGGACAGGCCAAGAGCTGTGGTGAGTGGAGCCAGCCTAGGGGTCAAGAAAACCCAGGTTTAAGTCTTGCCTCTGACACACTCTGGTTGAGTGACCCCAGGTGAACTCCCAGCATCCTTCAAAACCCCAAACAACTATAACAAGATACACTGCTGCCTGTTTCCTGGCAGAGGAAGTCTCCTTAGCCAGGAGCTCCCTGCACAGATGAAGTCACAGGTCTAGACTTTACCCACCCCCCCACCAGTGTCTGCCTAGCCAGTGATTCCCATTTCACAGATAAAAAACATAGTTCGGCAAAACAAGTTGCTTACAATCACATAGCTGGTGAATAGAAAAATTCCTCCCTCAGGATCATTCTGTGTAATTTTAGTGTCTGACCAAGGCCCAGGAAAAAAGGTACCAGCCAGGGGAAGTCAGCAGCTCCCCAGAAATACTCACAACTGACAAAGTGCGTTTCTCCCAACTCCCCTGTGAGGCAGGAAATACAACTGTGATCACTACTGGCCACTGACAGGCGAGCAGACGGGAGCACACAGGTGCTCAGGGACTGACCCACAGTCACACACCTGACACACCAGGGCAGAGTCGCCCCCTGGACGGACCAGCACCAAGTCTAGTGAGGACACACTCTGCTTCATTGCCTTCTCCAGAGAACAGGCGAGGTATACACGTTGTACAGACAATGTTGATTAAATCTTTCTTTGGCCTTTCATGTGCATGGGGCTTTGTTCAATTAGATCTGCTGTTTTCCTGCTTCTAGAACCATCCCAATGCTAGGGATGGGAAGTCCAGGTTCCTCCCTGAGCAGATGTCCTATTTCTCCAAGTAAATAAATCATATGGTATATGGAAGTGGAGAAAGAATTATTCAGGGCAATGACAATGTGACAGGACTTCAAAATGAGGAAACGGTAACTGTGGGCTGAGGTCGGACACCAAAAGATACTTAACGTCTGGGGTGACCATATTGTGGATGGCTGGGAGTGACAAAGTATCAGGACTGATGAAATTTCTAGGAAGTGACTAACTTTTCTGATACAATTTCCAAGGTGTGACAAAAGCATGTCAAACCTTCAAGTGCCATCATTACAGTGCTACTCAATTTCTATGGTCCCAAGTACAAATTAAAACTCAAGAATTCCAGGATAAATAACCCTTAGGTAAAATAAATATACTGGCAATGACATAGGTCTGCTACTGTAGTATATGAAGAAATAATGACTAGAGAATTCATGCTATTCATTTTTACTAGAAAATTAGGTAAACATTTGAATTAAATAAGAGATTCATATATATTCTACAAACTCATATGATTTATTTCCACACATTAAAGAATAAACAGAGAATCTCCTTTTAGTGTTAAAACTAAATGAATAAAGAATTGTGCTCAAGTGCCTTGTAAAACTAGAAGTCTTCAATAGATCCTGTTTTTAAATGAAAGAATACCTGAAGACAACATCTTTGTGTGTGGACAAAATTAGGAATATATATATATACAGGATATATATATTTCTATAATAGAAACTTCCCAGATACCCAGTGACAACAGGAAAGGAAGATAGTTTTACCTAAGTAATAATATATACACAACAAAGTTTTACCTAAGTAATAATATATACACAACAATTAAGGGGAAAAAACCTCAAAAGTGAATTACATATCTAACACCAAAAATTCTATTTTTATAAGGCCTAGCAGGAGTAGGGAATCTGTGGCCTTCCAATTTCTTCTATAAAATTTAGATTGAGTCAAAAGGCCACACTTAAGGATCTAGAGGCTATATGTGGCTTGAAGGCAGGCAGGTTTCCTGCCTGTGGTTAGAATAATCATCAATA
The DNA here is from genome assembly GCA_028646595.1 of Phalanger gymnotis. Lineage (NCBI taxonomy): Eukaryota > Metazoa > Chordata > Mammalia > Diprotodontia > Phalangeridae > Phalanger > Phalanger gymnotis. Next base: position 372,053,061 of record CM053624.1, on the reverse strand, counting down.
TGTGTGTTCTTTGCTTGTAAAACAAGAGGCCATATAGAAAAAGACTTATAGCAAATCTATCACACTTGTATTATACTTGTGTTGCATCTAAGTGGAACACAGTATTGCCATGAATAGATATCAGGTAGAAAACATTCACTTGCTGAGAGCAGCTAACACTCTCCCATTCACCCCATACATGCCCCATGTCACTGGCCTCTGTCTTGTTCATTTATGAAGTACTTACTATGTGCCACTTGCTAGATATACCCAGACTAAAACAAAAACCTCTGCCCTCAAGGAGTTAACGTTCTACTCAAAGTAAACAACACACATATAAATAAGTCAAAACAAGCATATAGTAATGGAGGAAGAAAAGCAAAGGGAAGGGAATAAGCATTTATTAGGTACCTACTATGTAGCTGGCACTGTGATAAGAGCTTTACAAACAACGTATCATTTGATCGTCACAGTAATCCTGAGAGGCAGGTACTATCAATATACCCATTTTACAGTTGGGAAACTGAGGCAAAGGTTAAAGTGATTTGCCCAGGGTCCCACAGCTCACAAATGTCAATGTCTGGATTTGAATTCAAGTCTTCATAACTCTAGGTCTAGCACTCCCATGTGCTGTGCTACCCAGATGCTTGTTTATGAGTATCGTGGTCTCTGTGGAATAAATCAATATTTATTAAGTGGCTACTATGTGTCTGGCCCTGTGCTAAGTGAAAGGGATACAAAAAGATGGAAAAGATGCTCACAATCTAGTGGGGAAGACAACCTCCAACCAAATCTATATGCAGGATAGATTGGAAACACTGGGCAATGGGAAGGCACTGGAATGAAGAGGGGTTAGGAAGGCTTCCTGCATAAGATGGGTTTTAGGTGGAACCTGAAGGAAGCCAGGAGGAGATAAGGGAGACACAGAAAATGCCCATAGCTCAGATGGCAGGTCAGAGGTCAGTGTCAACTAGATTTGAAAGGAGGTGTTGGGAAGTGAGGTGAAAGAAGACGGGAAAGATAGGAAGGGCTTTGAACAACACGCATAGCACTTTGTATTTGCCCCTCGAGGCAGCAGGGAGCCACGGAGGTTACTGAGTGACATGCCTGGACCTGTGCTTTAGGAAAGCTACTTTGGGGGCTGAATGAGAGCATGGGCTTAAGTGGCGAGAGACCCAAGGCGAGCGGATCCCTAGCCCGGTTACTGCCGGAGTCCAGGTCCCAGGTGATACCAGCCTGCACCAGAGAGCTGCTGCAGAGGTGAGAGTGACAGGCCTTGCTGACAGCTAGGATACAGGGGTGCTAAAAGTTGGTGAGGATGTGGGCTGTGCCAAAGGGACTGGGAGGAGGCTGCTGCCCTCTACAGTAACGGGGAAGGTGAGAAGCGGGAGGTCTTGGGGGAATGATGACGAATTCAGTTTTGGTCATGTTGAGTCTAAGATGTCTACTGGGCATCCAGTCTGAGATGTCCAAAACACAGCTGAAGATGCAAGACTGGAGGTCAGCAGAGTACATCAGAGCCATTAAATTCATGGGAACTGAGGAGATCATTAAGTGCAGGAGGACAGAGGAGAAGAGAGCTCAGTACAGAGCCCAGAGGGCTCCCCATGGTTACTGAGGCGCGATCTGGAAGAAGATCTAGCAAAGGAGACAGAGAAGGAGCCATCAGACAGGGAAGGGGAGACCCAGGGCCTAGTAACTAAGAGACAAATGGGTCACTTTGAAGAAAGCAGTCTCCATGGAATGTTAAGGCTGAGAGCCTGATTGTAAGATGGTCAGAGGGAAGAAAGTCAATGGAGCTAGCACAGACAACCATAGATGAGTTTACATACAAAGGGCAGAAGAAAAATACAATGATAGATAGGTGGAAGGATCAAGTGAGGAGAAGAGCGGGGTCAACACGTCACAGCTTAGGGGGCAGCCAGGTGGCGCCGTTGAAACCTGAGTTCAAATACAGTTGCAGTCACTCGACCTCCGTTTGCCTCAATATCTCCTCTGTGAGATCAGGATGATAATAATAGCACCCATCTCCTGACCTACGGTTTTTGAATGACAGAGGGGCAGAAGGCACCTGAGTGATGGAAGACGGGAGAAGAGGGAGCTCACAATGAATGGCCCAATTTTATTCTAAAAAACATGAGGCAAGAGTTTTGGCCAAGAGGGTGGGTAAAGGCAAAGCCACAGAAGGACTAAGGAAGGACGAGAAGATGCGGAAGAGCCCCTGTGGGGGAGAGAGGTGGACGGGGAGGGGTGGGGGGAGAGCGAGAACGCGAGCTGCTAAGGGAGGCAGAGGAGGAATGCCTGGCAGCAGGAAGGGCCCAGTGCAGGCTTTGTCCCTTGGATTTGTAGTGGAGGGGGACTGTGTCATTCTTTGTGTCCCTAGCACCTAGGTGCTTACAAAAAATATTGGTGGAAATAAAAATTTCAAATTGTTCCGGCCTTCCTCTGTTGCTCAGGTCTTTGTAATCTGAGCTTGGATCTTCCTGATTATAGGCCCTGCACTCTAACCATTGCACCACTCAGCTTCAGGGAGAACACTAACTGGGAGGCAAGAGCAGGAAAAGCCTTGGGAAGAAAATGTCATCGGACCTGAACCCGTGGGGGAGCGAAGTGAGTGATTTCAAGAGGTCAAGGTGAAGACACGCTTCAATCCAGGCAGGGGAGCACACCTGTACTCAAGCGTGGAGGTGGCCAGGGCACTGCTGACCAGAAGGAAGTCAATGTGGCTGAAATGAGAAGCGTCCCTGTCTGTCTGGAAGGCTGGGCTGCAGACACGTGGGAAGCAGGCCTGAAGGCCCAGACTTGTGCTGTGGGAACATCTATTTGGCAGCTGGGTGAGGATGCGTTCGAGAGGAGAGAGAAGAGAATCAGGTTCAAAGGCTGCTGTAACAACCTAGGGGAAAGCGAGGAGGGCCTGAGCTCCAGAATTAGACTAATTCCAAATGTCTCAGAAACTGGAGAAGCTAAAGGAAGGAAAGTGCTCAAGTGGCCAGGTGGCAGCAGGGGCGAAGTGGCGGGTTTATTCCACTTTATTTAGCTCTTCCTGCCTCTCTGATTCAGAAGGCAGATCGGAGCCTGCTTGGGGGATAACGGACATCAGGATCAGTCATTCACAAGTCAGGAAAGACAACACTGCATCTCACAACCAGCTCCTAACCCACCCCCCCTGTGACTGACGTGCTAAAGCTGAAGAGAAGGGGGTTGCTTTTCTTTTTTTCTTTTTTTTGGGGGGAGGGGGGAAGGAGGGGGCTTGCTTCTACAATAATCCTATAAAATACACCCAAAGGCCTATTCACAGAAAAAGGTAGCCTCTATTTCAGTCCTTCCAGGCAAGCACCACTATTCTGAACACAGAGTAGTTTTCAATCCCCTAGAAGCGGAATTCATCAAAGACAGTGTTTTCAGACTAGAATGAGCTTTTTGTCAGGCTCACATTGGGGCTGCATCTGAAACAAAAAAGGTATTACCTGGGAGACAAAAAGCACATGCCTCATGAAATAAGGATGATTGCAAATGCCTCTTTCCTTTCATATTTATTACTATCATAGTGCTCTTACCGATTGATAACATTGGTAAATAAAAACATTAGAAAACCATTACATACATAAAATTTCTCATCTCTAGATTCAAGAAGCTTATAAACAGAAAGAATAGCTGAACTGTCAATCACCCAAATTTAATAACTGTTAGAGGTCAGATATTATTCATTAATACTTAAAGAAAATAGCACAGCTATGCACATGATGTTTGTTGACCTGCATGAAATCGGGTGATTGGAGCTACTGTAAACTACCTGGACAATGTGTTATTGAAAAGTTTCATTTCTAAATTGGAATGTCAGTTTTAACACTTTAAGGTCCTATAGATGTCTGGCTTTATAATCATCCCTCCCCCCCCCTTCCCCATGCACACTCGGACACACACGTGCTCTAACATTTCCCTGTAAGTCACCAGCTGGCCAGCTGCTATCACCCCAGGAAGGCTGTGGAGACAGCCACAGCTTTCTCTTCTCAGCCTTCAGCACCATTCCTGGAGCCACGGTCCCTTTCCCAGTGGATCTGGGGACTACTTCAGTCCCTCTCTCTGCTTCCACTGGTAGCAGGAATACTGCCCAAGCCCACGAGTAACAGGATCTGGGAAAACAGCAGCTCTTTTCTCCTTAGCAGTGGCTTCTTCCAGATGTTGTTTGATCAGATCTTCTGCCTAGAAGGAGCTTTTTACCAAGTATGCCTTTAGCTGCTACTGGTTGATCAGTAGAGTGGAATACTGATGGAAAAAATGTGCAAGTGTTAGGTGAGGGGTAGGGGTGGGGTGACATGATGGAAAGGGGGGGAAAGTGGCGACACAAAGGGAAAAACAGATCAGTAAACACAGTACATAGGATCAGTTAGGGGGTGCCATAGTATACAAAGCACTGGGCCTGGAGTCAGAAAGACTCATCTTCAAGAGTTCAAATCTGACCTCAGAAACTGACGGTATGATCCTGGGTCACTTCACTAGCCTAGTTTGCCCGAGTTCCTCATCTGTAAAATAAGCTGGAGAATGGCAATCTCCTCCACCATCTTTACCAAGAAAATCCCAAATTTGAAGTCCCACTTATTCCTGTGGTTGTCATAGGGTAACTTGGTTTCAAAGATCTTTCAGGGGCAATATCCTTAAAGCCCACAAGGTGGCACTATCTTCCCACAAGGAGAAGAGGCTGTCCATCAAATTGCCAATCTTGCAAGGCCATAGTTAATACCACTGTGCCGGCAGTGGGGTTGACGTTGAAAAGATGGTTCAAAATGGTCATGTTATAATCCCATTTTGAATCTTGACCAAAATTCTGACACTGATAGAGTAGCAAGAAAACAAAGTCAAAGACCTAGGTTCCAGTGCTAACTTTCACTTGGTACTGTACTCATGGAGGTCTACAATTCTCCCTTTCCCACTCTGCTAAGCTGCCAGGGCCCTCCTCAATCTACTCTTCTCTGACATCCCTTTGCTCCCTCCTGTCCTTCAGGGCCTCTCATCAGCTGCACAGTGCAGCCAACTCCTGCTCCACGTGGGCCTCCCCACTATTGGCCTTTAAATTAATTCTCAATTCTTCACTTCCAAATCTCAAGAACAAGCCACACCTCCCCCTCCCTACACCCAGCAGAATGTTGGAATTAAAAAGATGGAAGTTTGTTTCCAGAAGAAACCTGAGATCATTAAAAGAGTTTCACAATTTCTAAGTCTCATACATAGGCCATTAATTATGATGCTGAAGGAAAATCTTGTCAATATGGAATCCGATACAAATTTTTTTAACTCTTAATATACTTCAAACATTCTAGTTCCAGATACTTAACAAAGTATTTTAAAATACTATTCTGGAAATGTAAATCCTGTTCAGATTGCTACCTTCTCCAGCAGTACTACTAAAGGGAGGATGAGGGTCAAGGAACAAATAAAGACCCAAGTTGTTCTACCCTTTGGGGATGGCCAGAGCAATGGGACGGCCCAAGGAGATGGGACACATGCCAGTGGTCTGAGACTCTGCCTGAATTCAAGCATCACGAGGGGTCACTCTAGCTGTCTTGAGGACTGCCCGACTTTCATTCCTCCCTTTATTCTCAGATTTCCTGGCAGCCTTTGGGGCTATCTTCCCCAATCCAACTTATACCTGAGGGCCTGCCCCTGTTTAGGCTTCCTGTGGTATCCCTCACACTCAGCAGTCAGACTCACCAGAAAGCACGCAGGCAGGCACTCAGCGAGCACCTACTAGTCACACCTGAAACTACCGTGTGACACCTCAAGAGAAGGCACAGGCAGCATCGTTCTCACCTGCAATGGGGCTGACGAGCTCAATCGCCTTTCTCCAACAGAGCTGAGTAGTTCTGCCTTCTCTCCCCCTTTCTCCCCCCAACACTGAGCTGAGATCTCTGCTTTCCCTCATCTTCCTCTGATGCCGTCCTTTGAAGGCATTTTTAAAAGCCATTGCCCTTTGTGTCGTTGCCAAGTTCAGCTTATCCCAAGTCCGTGACTTTTCTCAAACAATTATTGCAGGACTTTATCTCTCTTGGATTCCTCTCAAGTTACCGTGACCTTTAAAGACGAAATGCTGGTCAGGGGGCTCCTTTATCTCATTGTTCTAACTCCCACTAAGCATTCTATCCTCCTCCTACAGGATTTTAGGGCACGAGATGACAGGATCTTAGTTGGGACTTCAGAGATCACAAACTCCAGCCTGACCACAACAAAGACAACTGAGGAGACATAAAACATACCTTGCAAGTGGTCATCTCAATTTCCTTTGAGTCTGCTAGGAAGAGGAAAGATACTATCCCTCAGAAGTTTTCCCCTTTGATATACCTAAATCTGATTCTGTGCTGTTTCCCAGTGCTTCCGCATCTCTTCCCTGGGGTCACTACTTGAAAACTGCTATTATTTACCTCGCCTTTCCCCTTAAGCTCTAAGTGAAGAAAATCCTTTATTGTCACTGAAATTCTATTTTACACCAATGTTCCCTCCCCACAGAGCAATGTTACAAGGCTTTCTTAAGCATCCATTTCTGTAGACAGATTCCATTCCCTATTCTCTGAACCTATGGAAACCTGGTCTCTCAAAAGTGAGGCTGGCTCAGACTCTGAGCACTAGGATGGAGTGGGTGCTTCCTCACCAGGTTCCTACCACCACTTCAAGACCAGTTTCTCACCTTCTGAAGAATAAAGCTGTCATCAATAAAAGGAAGTTAGCAGATGCTCTGGTTGTGGCAGAGAGAGAAGGCTGCAGTGGCTATATCCAGCCAGTTCAAGCTCTCCATCACAACCGCACTTAGTCAGCAGTGTTCCTCCAGGCCAGTATGCTCTACAGCGCATTCCCACACTAAAATCCTTTGTTTCTCTCTCCACTATCATCACCGAAATAGTCTCCATCCCAATACTATGCCCCCACTTCATGCTGTTCACAAATTTTCGCAATAATATATCTTCTTGTGATGCAATACAACTTTACCTAATTTGCCTCTTTTGAGTAGGACATATTGTTCATTTCCATATTTTAGTCGTGACCCATAGTGATGACGAAGAGGAAGAATGTGTCTCCTTTCCCCAAATGCTGCTGGTTCTCTTCCATATTCTGCCTGATGCACAAAGACCACAGAAATCATCATTAATGCCCCTGTTCTTGGACAGTGTCTCCTATGAATCACTGGGGCCTCTCCACCAACAGTTTTCCCCTATGACATACTTGCCTCTCTCTGTGATATCTGCCTTTGAAGAGACGTGGAATGTTCTCATTCTCCCTCCATTTCCAGTTAAAGACCTCTCCACGCAAATACATTTTTTATTTGTCTATGTATTTGAATGTTGTCTTCTGCTACAGTCTCCTTGGGCCAAGAGTACATTATATCTGTGTTTTAGGTCATCACCTGGACTCAAATCTCTGTCTACCAAAACCATCTTCTTAACCAAATACTGTTTCCTAAAAACCTTTTTGGACAGCCACGATTAGACCCATCTGTGCCTTAAGGCTTCCGAATCCTTTGCCCACAATCCAGAGATCATTTCAGAGGTTCTGCCAGGCAGCATCATTGGCTCTCATCCTTATCACCAAGTCCACCAGGCTTGACAAGTCTTGGTAGCATAAATGCTAATCTAGCAGGATCCACAATGGCCACTCACCACGATGCCAATGGGTAGGGAAACAAGCATGTCCTACTCACTCTTCCCTTCCTCTGACCAGGCTTGGAGGACATCCTCTGTTCCCAGCAGTCCTGGGGAGGGCTCAGGCCCAGGACTTTCGGGAGCCTCTCCAGGGTCAGCAATTCTTTCACTCTTCTGGCTCCTCCACATCCTCCCTTGGAATATCCTGGAAGAAGTTTCAAATGCCTTCTGACTCTTCCTGGTCTGTCCTCACTGGGCTCCCTTTGAAGCACTTCTTCCAGTCTTTTGAGGGACACTTTATTCTCCAGGATGAACTAGAGATTATAGAGACTTAAGAGATTAACGTCACTTCCTATTCATTTAGTCACCTTAAGTTTCTTCCTAGTTTGCTTTTATAGTCACCTAATGTTTTCTGCCTATTACTAAACTTTGCCTTATTTAACTTGAGCTGTATTTATAGATTCCTGTCAACTACAGAGCATTAAGGAAAAGTCAATAAAGACTCCAAGATTTCCATATTTCTCATGTCTTATAAAAGAAAACAGCGAAAGATTCACTGCCCCATATTTTTTAAACTGACGACACTAAATCTCTTCCCATGCCTGGTAGAAGCTTTTTGCCTTTCAGCACATGAGACAGAATTAAACAGAACCAAAAATATCTTGGACGAGGGAGGAGATGCTATAACCAGAAATTGGTCCTCTTCTTTCATTTCCATTAATTTTCGACTGAAAATTGAAAAAAATGAATGAGGTTGTAATTTAATATCAGTAGAGAATTCTGTATAAAAGTACATACTCCATAGTTACACTGGGAAATTTTCCAGATAACTGAAGCCATATTTTTTAAATCAAGGTGATGATAAAGGATTCTGAGGAAATGTATAATTTTTTTTTCCTTTCATAAATAAATCATTATCAAAATTGGCATAGATTTAGTCCATCAAAGGGAATGTCGAAGGATTATTCTGATCCTTAAAAGACAGAAAGTAAATATATAATGTTTCTATGTTCTGGAAATGATCAAACAAAAAAGAAAGTCATCATGTTGCCCAAATACATAACATTCTGGAGTTAAATTTCTTGCTTCCCTAAAATCAATGATCCTATATTAGATTTCAGAAGACAATTCAGTGTGAGACACTACACACCTCTTTCACCACTAAGCTCACATTTAGAGAGTGTTTAAGAGCTTACAAGATACTTTGTAAAAACTATGGAGGGTGGGGTGTAACCACCAGCATGAATTTCCTAACGCACCAATGTTCTCATATCACTATGCGGTTTGAAAATCTTCAGTTATTCTGCATTAGCTCCTGAGAAATAGAGAACACTCCCAATCTGCCATTCTAAGACCCAAGATATGGCTCCCACACCCCTTCCTACCACCTTCTCTTCCAATGTTATTTTCCTGACAAATTAAGGCTGTTATGGAATTTCCTTGTCCCTTCACAGAGCTTTCTACATCTGTGGAACAGAGGCATCCTCACCCCTACCCACCCTTCACCCTGTCTTCCTTTAAAGCCCAGCTCAGACATTACTTCCTCAAAGAAACCATCCATGACTCTTCCCAGCCCGCCCAGCTTCTCTTCTGTCTGACCCCTCCTCCACAATTGAGAATCTTTTTACTTGTGATGTTATTTTCGTGAGGTTCCCACCACCACAAATGAGCCCCTCCAGTGCAGGGGCTGTCTTCTTTAGGGGGCATCTCTAGCGCCTAGCCCAGGGCCTCCCTCAGACAAGTACTGAACAGAGGCACGCTTAATTCAACAAGGAAACAACCTCAGAGAAGACTTGCCCAGTCACCTGGAGAGTAATTAGGAGAAGCAGAACTCTTAGCTCCCTTCTTATAACCTCCAGCTTTTCATGCCCAAGGTATCTCCCATTTTAAACTGAAAAAGGAAAAAAGGTAGACATATATTGTTGCTCTAACTGTTGGAATATACTTTTCTAACTAGACCATTGAGTATGTTGAGACTGTTAAATGAAAAATTATAATTAATTCACAGTTGACTTGCATCTCTACCAAAATATAATAGGAAAGCATATTCCATTCAAGCAAGAAATATACAGCTTAATATTAGAAAACAATATTCTTACAGTAATTTCAATTGACAACTATGACTCTGAAAACTGGTTCAAATGCCTCTCCGAACACCTACCTGGGCAAGTTCCTTAAGTACCCTAGACCTCAGTGTTTGCATCTGGACAATGAGCGAGCCAGACTGCTCGGCCTGTGGGGCCCCAAGCAGTGTAAGCCAGTCCAGGAATCCTCCTTAGAAACCTGTTTTTCCCTACTCTACACCCCTATCAACAGACAGAGGAGAACAAGCAGACTAGCCTCGTCTCAGAGGGTCGTGGAACAAGGGCATGCTTGGCTCCACATCCCAGATGGCCCAGCAGAAGGACATGATCGTAAAAATCAGGAGACCTCAGAGTTGAGCCTCCCTCTGGCTTTACCAACTACGTGAGCCAGGCCCAACCCCCTCCCCCCAAAGGGGCTCTGATTACTTATCAGTAAAGTAAGAGGGTGCTGGGCAGGCAGATTAAAAGATCCCTAAGGTCTTATTCAACCCTAATACTCTATAACCTACAAGAACAGGCGATTCTGAATGTAGTTATTCTCAATATACTCTATTAAGTCAGGAAAATGGCACTTTTAGATCTATACTTTAACAAGAGTTCAAAAAGGCATCCTTTAAAAAATCTTCATTAACTATAAATTTCAAAATAGAGGATCACAGGGATTTATTGAAAAAAAGAGCATGCTAGTATATGAACCAAAGAAGTTTTGCATGCAAATTATGGTAACAGTAATCTGTGTTGGAGAACTGCCTTCCTTGATGATATGAAATGAAAAAGATGTAAAAATCAAATGTAAACTAGCTTAGAGTCTATAAATAAGGGGTGTATTTAATGGCTCCAAGAGGCCCCTTTCAAGCTCTCTCGTTAAATTCAATCCAAGAAGCATTTACTCCATAGCTAAGAGTTTTATCATTTGCTTACACAAAAATCTACACTTCATTCCCCTTATATACCCTTCCAAAGTTTTATTTTGCAAACCGTGTCATTTTTGAGAATAAATTAATGAATAAATTGTGTTAAATCACTTTTTATTTATAAAAGTCAAAAGGAATACTCGCTTGCCTTAAAATCAAATTAAAATATCTCACAAATAAAACACACAATCTTACCGAATATCCTCAGCATTTAACTAATGGGGGGAGGGGAAGAGCGGGAAGGGGTACATCCCCAACCATAGCCCATCCCAGATCTCCAGCTGTCTACTAACAAGAGCTGTAGACTAACAGGCAAACCCTCCCTCCACAGATTTGGAATCAAGGGCCAAAAATAATCCTCAACATGTCCATATTAACAGTAAGCCAGACACGAAATCAGAAACCACTAATGAAAACATACACTTAGGGCACATCCCCCCATAAAAGATCAAGTGGATACATTTAACTCCCACTGCAGTAACACAAGGACCAACAGTGTATCAACCAACAAATGTTACATTTATTCATTTAAACATCATTCAGGTAACATATGCAGGTAATAAATGTAAACTTAAAAATGTTTCATTTGTAGAAAGTCAACTTTATTTGACATCCTGTATAAAGCATTCTAGTACAATTATACTGCCTTGAATAAATGGTTTCCCAACTTTCAGAAGCACCCAGTCTTTACAAAATTCAAAGCAATGAGGTTTTGCGAGGTCCTACCAAGATTTGGTAGTGACAATAATCACGCTACCAGGAGTCATCCATTACACCTGATGACCTAGGCCACCCTTCACAAGCTTAGGCAGGAAAAGTCATGCCACCCTTGTCAGCTGGACTTTTAGAATGGGGCCACTAAGTTCACAATATTTGTAGCATCTTACCTTTCTTCTGAGCTATATAATCGAGCAAGTCCAAAGTCAGCTAGCTTTATCTGCCCTCTAAGGGAAAGAAGAAGAAAAACAAGGAATCTCATTATAACCAGCTTGGCTGTGAGTGCTTCATTCAAATCACATCATACAACATCAATTACTGCTAGAGAAAGATACGGTCAAAAACAAATTCGCAAAAACTACCTGGGGTATCAAGCAAATTAATTAGGAAATAGCATGTCCAGGGTTTTCTTTTTCCCAACCCCAAAACGAAGAAAGCTGATGTTCTATGTGAAGCCCGAGCACTGCCTACACCCATTCTCTCATTATTTTCTACTTCCCACCAGTGTCATCTGTCCTCACAGGGTTGATTATGACAGAGATACCATCTGTTCAGGTGTTAGCATGAACGTTAACACACACTAAAAACGCCCAGTGATGTTTCAAAAGTTGGCAACTATATCATAATTTAGATTTAGAGCTAAGATGAATTCAATTAATAGTCATTTTAAGACAGCATTTTTCATCTAAGCAAGCATTTCCACAAGCCCTTTACACAATTCAAATAAATTTCATTATTTCATTTACTCACAATGACCAAGTAGCTATACCTAGAGAACACCAACCCAGGAAGGAATGCTATAAATGACAAGATAAAAAAAAAAAGTATATTGTGTCCCTATATATGCAACAGGCACAGGCCTGACAGCTGTGTCCCAATCACAAGCGGCCTTGCTGACTTGGTTAAGAAGATCCTACAGAGCCCTGGGACCTCAAGAGGATGATCCTGACACTGAGGTTTGAACTTAAGCCAACCTAGACAAAGTACCACTTTCAGCAGACAGTCGCCAGGATCATACTCCCAGCCCAGTCCATTTTAGGGTTTTAGGAGATTCCTTGGGACGACTGTTCCCAACAGGTGCCCCTGAAGTGACTGTCTGAGAATGATTCAAAAGTTTCTGGTGGCCCAAGAACAAAAGCATCTCTTTGGATTTCATTAACCCCTTACACTGAGACCCAAGGCAGCAAGGTGTTTCCAGACCTGGCCATGGAAGAAGCCACAAGGTTCAGCACAGCTATCTCTCTCCAAGAGTTAAGTCTGTATGAGGCCAATGGAGCTTTGGGCCTGCCTCTCAAAGGCCTCCTCATGTGGGAAGTGCAAAACCAAGACCAAGAGGGTCAAGTAGCAACTTCCATTTCATTTTGCAAACTGACCAAAATGAAAAGTATCAAGTATTTTTCCAAACACCAGTATTTTCACTGGTCAAATAGAAATAGATCTATTATTTGAAAAGGGTTAGGGTAGGGTCAGAACAAGGTGCATGTCATGTTGGGCAACAAGACAAATCACTTGCTTACTTAGGTAGTGTGTCTTCATTTTTTAATTCCCAAAAGCAAGGAATTAAGTGTTTAAATGTCATGTTTCAATTTCAATTCTGATCAGATTTAATCAACATTATCAGCTACTATCTGTGATCGGGCATAAAGTCCTCCTCTAAAATTACCACCAAACTAGTATCCTGTGTAAAAACAGTGAACGTGCTGTCTTACTAGGCACTTAAAAAATATACTTTTTCCCCCTAAAAATGTACATACACAAATATAGAGCTAAAAAATTCAGTCATACCTATTGTTTAGTAGAATATTTGAACACTTAATATCTCTATGCAAAAAGTTCTTCTTATGGCAATAATCCAAACCCTCCATCAGTTGTCTCATGAATGACTTTATGTGATTTTCATTAAAATGAACCAGGCCTGACTCCAGGAGGCCCATCAGGTCATGGTCCATGTATTCAAACACCAAATAAAATGCACCTAAGAAAAGAGGAAAAGAATTAACAAAATGTTACTCGTTTAAATTAAGAGTCATTGCAATCAATCCACAAGCATTTAGTAAGCACCCACATGTCAAGTCCCATGCTAGCGGCTGGCCACACAGACAAAAATCTCTCTCTCATATCTAGTTCCCAAAACTGATTCTCATTCCCTACTTGTTTGGTGTCCTCTAGCTACCCTGATCCCTCTCCTCTGGATGGCCCTCATTCAGCTTATCAAGATCCTTCTCCTCCAAACTGATTCTAATCAGGGCAGAATGTTAGCTCCATCAATCTAGAGACAATGCTTTTTTACAAACAGTCTAATAGTAACTTTCTTGGCTAAAATCACACTGTTGACTCATTAAATTTGCACTTCATATGAACAGTTTAGCAACATGTCCATGCTTATACACTTAAAAAAAACTGGAGTATAAGAATTTACATTTTATCCTTAGTAAATTTCACCGAGAAAGGCAACGTGGCAGAGTACACACAGGGCTGGCTTTGGAGTCAGCAAGACACAGGTTAAAAATCCTGCATGTGCCACACTCAGGCTGACTCCACAGGCAAGTTATGCAACTGCTCAGCACCCCAAGGCAGCTTCCTAAAACCCTAAATTGCAAAGTGTATCAATGGCGGGGTTTTCCACTCTGGGAGTTCCTCGTAGGGATAAAGTATGATCCTAATCAAAAAAAAAAAATTCACAAAAGCCTGCCAGTAACCTATCGAGACCTTTTGGCAACCTAATTCTGCCACCTCTCACTTGAGCAGGCTATTTCTCTCTTCAGAGGGCTACAGACAGAGCTGTAGGGTACTCCCCTAGCACCCTCCCCCTACAACCAAAGTTGACATCAATTAATCACCGTTCTGAATCCAACTATTCCAACAGTTCTGAACCAAGCCTACTATGTTATTTTCTAGCCTATCTCTCAATCTTTGTCCATACGGATATATTCAGATTTTTCACATGGCATACTGAAATCCAGGTACCTTTTTTTTTTAATTTAAGACTATGGTTTCGTTCAAATATCATGTTTGCACAATAATATGACTATGAAACACCATGTTGTGTCAATCAACGCCTTGGGTTCTCAAAGGCGATGCCAGCAGTGGGCAAGCAGATGCAACCAGGCTGAAAGAACTTTGGAAATACTGAAGAAAAGAGTAGCCTAACTCGAGTTAGAGAAACGTATCACTAAGTCGGCTCCAAGTTACTGATGACTTCACCCACATCAGCTCTACAAGGTTAATAACAATGCGAGTCTTTGGAAAGAATAACCACAACAATAAAATCGGATCCTAACATGTTAATCAGTCAGTCGGTCGACAAACATTTATTAAGCACCTTCTAAGCGTGGCAGGCACCATGCTAAGTGACAGGAATACATCTGATTTGTGAAAGTAACTTCACAGCCATAAAATGTTTACAAGTAAATAAAATCCTGACAAGTGTACTTAGGCCAGGGCTACAGCAAGATTCTACAGCTAAGAAAGGATGCTAGTATTACCCTCCCATATATGCTATGGGTGCCGAGCCTGGCACGTCTGCCTCACACGTGGTTATTAGGGCCATGTGCTGGAAAAACATACAACAGAACAAAAACAGTTCCACTGAGCTTTATTTTGCAAAGTGCTTACGAACACCTATCTTGGCCATTGTCTGATGGCATTAGCAAGGGGCTCCCAAGGAAACAAAACTCTATTTGGCTTTCTCCTGCTAAACAGCCTGATGTGATGGATAGACGCAGAAAAGGGGGATTTGGGGGGTTCAGTCTAAGAGCCTGGGGACACAGCTGGTACAGAGGATTTGTGTGCCCCAGACAATGTCTGAAATGTGTATTCCCTAACATATCTACTGGAAGCTTAGAGGTTTCACATGTGATTGAGACAAATAAAATACCTATGTGCAAAGGAGAAAATAATTTCCTTCCATTAAAACCATGTACTTTTTAATCAATCGATAAGTATCTGTGAAATACACGTGCCAGGCGTTATGCTAAGTGCTGAGGACACATTGCAAAGCCACAACGGCAGCTGTGTGATCTCACTGATCACTGAGGGATATAAGCAGCTGTGTTGGCACAGTGGATAGAGCGCTGGGCCTGGTGTCAAAAAAAAAAAAAAGCCTATGTTCAAATCCACCCTCACACTTACTATCACCTCTGCCTCAGTTTCCTCATCTGTAAAATGGGAATAATAATCATAGCACCTGCCCCCCCCAGGGTGGTTGTGAGGGTTAAAGTGCTCTTTACAATGCCTGGTACACAGTCGGCACTACATAAATGTTAGCAACAGTGATGATGATGATTTACTGATGTGGACATGCCTTCCAGTGATGCAGCCTGGAAGACATCCATGTTTTCTCATCCTTCGTGACCTCTCAGGAACCCTCCACAGGGGATCTACCCAGCACGACGAGCGCCTTCCCCTAGCCCTCCTGACGTTGCATGGAGATCAGTGTATCCATGTGGTCATCCGCTGGTTTCTCTGGCGCTCTCAACACAAGATCAGCTGCGCCCCCTACCCTTCCAGCCACATTCTCAGCCACACCCTTCAGAGCACTCTTGGCGCACACAAGGCTGCTTTGGTGTTATGCTGAAATTTATTCACACTCATCATTTATTTTGTCGTTGATCTTTAGTAACTGACAGCTTTAATTCTCAGAAGCCTGGAGCTTCCTGGTCTGAAGGCTTCCATAGCCTTACACTTCAGTTAAACAAGCCTGCCCTTTCTTGCAAGGAGAAGCTCAGCACCATTCAAGGCCCTGCACCACTTCCAAGATGCTATGGAGCCTACTCTCTCTTCCTCCTACATCAACGGTGAGCTCAGTTCACATGCCATGGGCAGTCCATCAAGACACATTGGCTGATATATTCTATTTCTTTCTCTTAAAGTTCTTTACTCATTGTTTTCACCTTTATTTTTTATTACCAATGATGGCTCTCAGGGTAGGGGGAAAAACAAAGGTGATATAAAAACAAGAAGCATCAATAAAAATGTTTTTTAACAAGTTTGTCTGGGAAACAGAAGAGCTGGAGAAGAAAAGCTCCTTGAAAAGGAAGACAAAAGTGATGGGAAATCTGGAAGGAGAAATCCTACAGCGTTCTTGAACAGCCACAAGCTAAAGAGACAGACTTGAGCAGTGTGATGGCAGGGAGTCCATGTGCTAACAAGAGACAAAGGGCACTTCATCTGTACTCAAAAGATCCAACCCAGGGGAAGCCACGCAAAGGGCAGGGCTTATCCCGTGGTTGATCCAGCCCAAAGTGCCTGCAAGAGTCTCTGTACAATGAAAAGGAGAAGAGGGATTGACTGCTCCTTTTCTGACCCCATATGACCATGTGCTAAGGGATACTTTTCCCAACTCTGAAAGGTTTCTATCCTACCCACCCCTCTTATAATGTTTCAGACACAGTATCCATTTTGTATTTTGCAACAGAATCATTCTAGTTAATTCACTCCTGTTACTTACAGTTTTGTGCTTAACTACTTTTGCTACTGGAAAAACATTTAAATAATAATTTTTGAAAGTCTGTTTATGCCTTTTGACTCCCTAATATAATAAGACTATTTATTAAGTTTATATCAATTCAAGAGAAGATGGATATCAGACTTTCATCAGAGATGTTATCTTTTTCCCCCAGTCTGTATCACTTCTTTTAATTTTAGCTGCATTTTTTAGCGTGATATAATCCAAAGCCAGTTTTAAGATTGTCCTACATCTGATTATGATTATTTCCCCTACAAATATCTTCTAATTTTATTATGATAGGATTTTTTAATTATTTAAGCTATTGAGTCATCTGGAATGTATTGTCATATTTTGCAAGCCAAGACATTTATTTCTCGGTCTGTACACACTTATTTCTAGATCTTACTTATCTAAAATCTATTCCATGAATTTTGTAAAATTGTCTTGGGATTTGGCAATGCCAAGCTTCCTCCAGAACTGTGTAATGAAAAGTGGCAAATGCTACATTCCAGTACATGGGTTCATATCTTATCACTAACATTTATTTTTGTGTGACCTTGGGCAAATCAGGTTACCTCTGTGGGTCTCAGCTTTCTCAGCTATAAAATGCAGGACTTGGACTAAACACCAACAACCTCTGAAAAACTTTTGCTTCCATCTTCAAGTCAAGGATCTTCAGACAAACAATTCTGCCACCAATCTCTGCATATTTTAATTTAGGTATTTGTTCCAACTTTCTGTGAAAATTCTGATACTATGTAAGAGCTGTGATTGGGCAGGATAACCACCAGATGTTTAAAACAGTTTGTTATCTCAAAGAGAATTTCTTTTCCTATTTTTTCAACCTAAACTTTGATAGCAATATACCAAACATTGGATTTTTGTGGATTTATTTTGTATTCTAATACGAACTGAAGACTTTGTCTAGATTAAATCGTTTCGGGGCAGCTAGGTGGCGCAGTGGGTAGTGCATCGGCGCTGGAGTCAGGAGGACCTGAGTTCAAATCCGACCCTCAGATACTTGACACACTTACTAGTTGTGTGACCTTGGGCAAGTCACTTAACCCCATTTGCCTGTCCTTCCCCCCTGCAAAAAATAATAATAATAAAAATTGTTTCTCAATTCTTTGGCATTCACATTGGCAAATAAGAGTTAATTTTCTTAGGCTTGTTTTAATTTCTTTTTTCTTTTTTTCTTTTTTTTGGATTTTGAAGGGGGGAAGGCAGGGCAATTGGGGTTAAGTGACTTGCCCAAGGTCACACAGCTAGTAAGTGTGTCACGTGTCTGAGGCCACATTCGAACTCGGGGCCTCCTGGGTCCAGGGCTGGTGCTCTACAGCTCACTGCCCCACCTCGCTGCCCCTTTGATTTCTTTTTTTAGCTTTATTGCTGTAGCCCAGTATTTCTTGCTTTAGGTCAAATAACAGTGGAGACAGTGGCATAATGGTTCATACCAATCTAACGAGAAAATATCTAATGTGTTTCCATCCAAAAAACAAACTTCCAATGACCAAGGGAACACCTAACTCACTCATTTAACGTGGGATTGGGGCTAGATAAGGTGAATGGTCCCAAAGGTCTGAAGCATCAGAGGTTAAGATTTCAAGCACAGCCCTCTGACACCAGGGCCAGGTCTCTTTTCTTGGCACCATATAGCTGGCCTCCCCACAGTGAATGTAAGAAATCAGAGAGCTGGGAAGACAACTTTAAGGAAACAATGGCACAAAGGATAATATACACAATGGCTTCACACAAAGGTCAACGTCAGTACTACCCTATCCAGTTAAAATAAAAGTCTATCTTTTTTCTTGTTGACTATCCAAAAATTGTTTTCAGGATAGTTTTTAAAGGAGCCTACGGATTTTTTGGAAAAGTGTCTTTTCAAACAAAATAACAGTTTTTAAAAGAAGATAGACATACTGAGGGATCAGTGTGATGGGCTGACTTCGAAATGCTGGTGTCAGGACAAGAGGTATTCTTCACCCACTTGGTTATTCCTGTAGGGATACTTATGTTAACTGGGCTAGTAAATGGCTCTGAATTTCATTTAGAAGGCTTGGTAATGTTGTGGGACTTGGGCCAATCAGCACAATTTTATTTCCAAAAAGGAGTATGTGAATGAAGCCCTCTTCAATGTGGACTTTGTACTGGACATCTTCCATGATCATGGCCAACTCCTTTGACAAGCCTACACATCTCTGTTTAACGCTTCCTTTGCTATTTATAATCAGAAGGTAACCAGTTATCTCTGATGCAGAATCTTTCTCGTATGATTTTAACACACGAATGCCACATGCCCTGTGAGAGAAAAAAGCCTCTAAAGCATCATTTCACTTTACCAAATTAAATGCTTTCTTAAAGGGTAGAACTAGGAACAGTGGGGAAACTTAGCAAAGAGGTCAATTTAGGTCCGATGTCAGCTACCCCAAAGCAGAATGGGTTTCTTTCAGGAAGCAGGGGGTTCCCTTTTGCTGGAGTTCTGCAGGGAAAGGTAGATAACCACTTATAGGTTACAGTATAGAAGAGAGAGCAGGAATCAAACTTGTATGGTCAAAAGGACTTCGGTCTTTTTCAAAGAAGTTATATTTTTCAAAATATTTTCACCTTCATCCCTTATGCTCACCTTTCCATTAAGTCAACAAGTATCAAAATTAAGACAACAAAGCATTTATTAAGTGCCTACTATGTGCAAGGCACTGTACTAAGTCCTGACAGATTAAATTATGTAATTTGGAGCAATGCATTGAAGTTCCCTGTAGATTTTCTTTCCTGATCTGCATCAGATACTGGGATAGACAACATTGTCATGGCACCCTCTCTGTACAAATGCTGCTGCAGAACACTCTGAATCAAAGCGAACATCGTGTTTCTCCTTGTCTCTAGGCAAGCAGCCTACTCAGCCAACCCTTGTATTTATTCTCCTCACACAGTCCACCAGCCATCCATCCTTCAACTGAGCTGAAATTATCATTGGTTTATATTGACAATGTGAAAATTAATATGATTTATTTACTCCAGGAGTATATCCACTCACTGGTCCCTGGAAAAGGATTTCCATTGAGAATACCAGCAACTAAGTTAATACTTTTATTTAAGGCAGTAAACAACTGCCTGATTCTTGGTACATTCACCACCATTTGCGCCAATGTCACTGCCACGACAGGAATGGAACAGGGCACGGAAACAAGGGCCACTCGGAATTCTCCTGCGTTTCATAGGCTGCTGATTCCTAAAAACTTACTGCCTACTGATCGGCCTACAGAACAGACTATTTGCATTTTTGCACTTAAGGCTGGTCCTGGAAAGGTAAACATAAGACTGTAGTGGGCACAGATTCAAAGTCTTCTGAGCAAAGTAGAAACTTCCAGAGTTTATACTTCACCAGCAAGGTCTTTGAGAAATCACAGGAAGCTCCATGACATAAAAAAATAATTTTGTAAGACTTTTTGGGGGAAAATTAATATATTCACTTGTGAAAAGGAAAACTGAGAAGCGTTTCATCTTTGAATCCCTCAGGATCACATACTCAAAAGAACTGCAAACCTATTTTCTTTGATCTGTCTGGGGCACACACTGAGCTGGCCTTAAAGTTCCCTGCTGCATCATCACCATTAGCAAGTACAGAAACCCAGAGGAGGAACTTGAAATGCATCACCAGAATAAACTCTAGATAAGGAGCTCTTCCAAGACCAGATCAAATCTGAATGGCTCCCACTCCCAAACCAAGGTGACACCACTGAAGCAGAACACAAGTAGACTGTTCTGCCACAAGGAGGCCAAGGTTAAATGTTGTGTCAGAAAACCCAAAATACATCCACATTCACAGGTATTTGAAATGATTAGTTTATCGAGGGAAACAACAACACTTTTAAGCAAGGAGAAGTGGTTATAATGCCAATCAATGTATGCCAACCAAACAAGGGATAGACATGGCCATAAAAATAAAAAAATCAACAATTTCAGCTACATAAAATGAGAAGGCTTTTGGACAAACAAAATCAGTACAGCCAGAAAAAAGAGAAAAAATGGTTGGACAGGGTGAAAAAAGCCAACGCCAAACATCAGCGACAGAATTCTGATATCTAAGATACCTAAGAGAGGAGGGTGTGGGTGGGTGTGTGCGTGAGAGAGAGAGAGAGAGAGAGAGAACACGCGGGCGCTTGATCAGGGATCATTCACCGAAAGTTATATTCCCAAAGGATACCAACAGTCTTCAAAACAACAATTTCAGACTATTGATAGTAATATGAAATATGGCTCCACAACGCTAATAAGAGAAATGCAAGTTAACGCAACTCTGAGGTTTCATCTCACAGCCAACAAACTGGCAAATGTTACAAAAGATGAAAACAGTACACATGGAACGGAATTTAGAAATGCAAGCACGCTAACGAACTGCTGGAAGAGTTGTGACCTGGCCCAACTATTTGGAATTCTGAGAAAAACATCCCTAAATTCTTTCTATCCTGTGCACCAGAAATCCCACTACTGCGATACAGTAAAAGAGGGGCAAAGATAAAGAGGTTCGCTGAGTACCAAAACATCTGCAGGAGCACTTTCTGTGCAGCAAAAAAGTAGAAACTGAGTCAATGCCTGCGGACTGAGGAACGGCTGAACGAATCCTGGAACACAAACGTGTTAGAATGTTATCAGGCTGTAAGAAGACATTAAACGTGAAGATTTCAGGGAAACGTGGGAGATCTTGTACAAGGCAATGCTGAACAGGACAACAATATTCACAACTGTAATAATGCAAACAAAAATAACAATGAAATAAAGCCAAGTTATGAAGGTTTTACTGACCTATCTTGGCCTCGGAGAGCAGAGGAGGAAATGTTTCTCCTTGCTTTCAGTAGAGAGGAAGGGGAGAGAAAGTTCTGAATGTTGCCTGTGCTGTCTGCTGGTTTTGTTGAACAGCTGTTGTTGGGTTTTTATTGTCGTTACAAGGTAAGCGCTCACTGGATTTAGAGGAAAGGGGGACCAAAAAGTTCTATCAGGAAATAACAGTGACATAACACCAAAAGGCACCAGAAGTCCAGTTACAAGTCTTGGCATGCTCAGTTTCCCTTTTTACTACCATCACTTTCACCTTTTTCTACAGTCTTCCTCTGCTGGTCCTTATGGCACAGCAGTGACCCTGAATCCCCTATGGCTCTGCCCGTGGCATTCACAGAGGTCCAGGAAATAGCCTGAGCTAACCCAAGCAAATCTAGTCATGCTCACCAACGAGAAGCTGGCCACCAGCTGATACAGTCTTGGGCCACAGCAAGCCACAAAAAATGCCAAATGTACAAAGAAGTCATCAGCCCCACAGTGGACCTTTGTACTTCCCGGGTGATATAGGTCAAGTGGGTAGAAAAGGGGACTGAGGATTTTAAAAATCACAGTTGTGACCATTCATAAAGTATTAGTTAAACTTCAGCCACCCTAAACATTACACGTTTGTCTAAGGGTCAACACAAAGCGAATACAGAATTAGCAGAATTAAACCACATCATTATTCTCAGTATAAAAGAAACCAGAAGACAAAAGGATATTGCAACTAACTAGAAGGATGATTCACTGGTTCACCTTAAATAGATCAAAGAAATTGGGCAGAATCGTTTTCTTATCTACAGACAATAAGGAACATCAGGGTAAGTGTAAATAAAAAGATCATCATTAAGATAATTGTAGTTTACATACTAAAATCTGTTGCAGAGGTTGAAGAAGCTGAGAATCTACAAAGAACCTGAATCCTCAAAACCAGGTTAAAAATATATATGTATTTTAATACTTGATGACTTTAATCAACATAAAGAGAACAGAATGTCAGAAAACATGACTCATTCTGAGAAACCATAGGAGATCGAAGGCTATAAGACGACTCAAGAAATCCCACACAATTATCATCAATACCTCCTTCAAAAAGCAAGCTGGAAGGCATATAACATAGTGAGTACCGAGTGACACTATTTTAGCACAGGAAATGACTGATTCAGATAAAGGAGACACATCAGAAATGCTGTATTAAAACCATCTACTATTTAGAGCCAGGGTCAAATTACAAGGGATAAAGGTAGGCAGAAAATACTGTGAAAAGTTAAAAGAGATATTTAAATGCACTACTGATGTTAAAAAGTGAAACTAGCCTTTTTTTGCTAAAGTTTAACAGAAAGAAGACAGTTGCCACAGTGAGAAGGACAAAGAAGCCAAGAAACCACCTGGAGCAGCAGACATCTGATCTCTCTGCCAAGTGGGATGACAGAGAAGCCAAAGCAAGACCAGTTCTGAATACAAACAAATTTGTAAAATGCAAAGAAAAGAAGAACATTATGAGCCGCACTGCCTCACACAACAAGGAAAAGCAGAAGTGAAAATAGGTGCAAAAACACTTGCCCAGACACCCCAGCAAACCAGGAGATGGAAGCAACGAGACAGTAAATCAATGAAGACTGGGTCGAGATTGTCGGCCTTTCTAGACTAATCTATTTGCCACCACAAGTCACAAGGACCTTCACACTTAATCCTTGACATTCCGTACCTAGTGGAAAATGCCAAGGCACATGATGAAGCCAGGAACATTAGCTGAACTGGACTGAGTGGACACAGTAAAGATATGCTGCTGGAGATATTTACCCTATTTCTGTCTGTCTCAAAAGCACTGAGACACTTCTCCCAAGAAATTTCAGGGGGGTAAAGACACCAAAATAATAGAAGAAAACCAGAGATGACATTACTATACCAAAAAAAAAAAGTCTCTCCCCACCAAAAACCTGCTTTCTTAGTTTTCTAAAATCTATAAGAATAATCAGTGTGCATATCAAAGATGTCCTTCAAGAAAACGTAAAAGGAAAGAGAAAGGCTTTTATAAATGATTCTTCAGAGCCCTACAACTGCCGGAAAGGAGCTCTGCTCTGTTTGTCAATTAGAACAGTCTTAAAGGCTCTGCCCCAGTAAGAAGAGAATGATATTCACTTATGATTAAGAAATTTCTCATCTGTATGTTAAAATAGTATCAGACTCTTTGATAAATGCAGACACGGGGAGCTGCGCTCAGTATCCCTGATCAGTATCCCTGATCCCTGTGACGCAGGGCATAAAAAAAGAAGAGATATATTTGATAAAGATATTCAGGGACCAAATGGAAAAGGGATTCCCTCTAGATTATGAGCATTTCCAGATGCATTAAGCCCCAGAAATATTACAAGATTTCTTCCTCTCAAGAGACTGATAACTGATCCAGACCAAAGGCTGTGTAAAAAAAAATTAAGTGGACCAAAAATGCTTACTTTCCAGATTAGAGCATGCAGTTGAACATCTAGTTCACTGAGCAGTAATGTATCTGGGACAGGCACTGAAAGATGGATAAAAAGTTAGGCCCAGGATTAAAGAGAAGGAAGATGCCAATTTGTTACTTCTCCAGAGCAAAGATCCATCTTTGCAACTCAAACATTCCTTCCAGTGATGCTGTATGATTGTGAGTCCTCGATAACCACAGTACAAAGAATCCATATTGTCAACTCTAAAGAAATGAAGGGATACTATGACAATACGTTTCTAATGATGACCTAAAATGTAAGAAGTGGCAAAGAGAGTAACACCAAAGAAAAGCATTATCAGTAGAAGATGAGTCAAGAGAAAGCAAGTCAAGAGAAAGGGACACCACACTCTCTGCACTCCAGCCACAAGAACTCTACTACCCAGGAAATATAAAATGCAAATGTGCAGTAGGCAGCTGATGCAAGAATCTCTAGCAAGATATGAATGAGGGGCTGAGGTGAATATATACAGACATATATGGTGTGTGTGTGTTTGTGCATATGTGTGTGTGTGTAAGGAACAAAGAAGTTAGAATGGAAACCAAGGGAGCAGATGAGATCACTGAGTGTACTGAGAGACAAGAGAGTCTGAACCCTACGTAGCTATTTAAGTGAAGAACTATTAAACTACAGAAGATTAGTGACCCAGTCATAATCAATCCATAAATAAGAAATAATAATAATTTGCATTTACATATTGCTTTAAAATTTGTCAAATGCTTTACATATTTAATCCTCACAATGGCCCTGTGTGAGGTAGGTGCTCTTATTACAACCAAGTTACAAACTGAAACTGAGAAAAGCTACATGATTTTCCAGGGCCACACAGTTAGTAAGAATACAAGGCAAGAGTCAAATTCAGGTCTTTCTAACTCCAAGTTTAGCACCCTGAGCAGCTTCCTCTGTGCCAGATACTATGGGTATCAATACAACCAACCAACCGACCAATCTCTCTGATAAGGAGCTTACCTTCTAATGGGGGGGGGGAAGAAAAGAATAGAAAGGTGACACAACAAGCAGTGTATGTACACATATGTATGCACGTATACACACATATTTATTTATTATGTAAAGAAAGTAAATACAAAAAGTTAACTATGAGGCTGTTTGGGAGAGAGGGCACAACCTGACTGGGTGATCAGGAGGCTTCCCATAAAAGGTGAGGCTCAAAAGACAGTGATTCTATGAAAAAGATTCTTTGAGGAAGAGGTTCAGAGGTGGGAGTCTGCTTGAGGGGAAGAGAAGAACAGCCTGGCCAAGCAGCATGGAGAGCCGAGGGAGGAGACTTGTCAAACAAGGCTACAAAGATAGGTAGGAGAGAGATTATGAAGGGCTCTAACAGTTAAACTGAGGGAGTTTATAGTTGATCTTAAGAGACAAGAGGAAGCCAATGGAGTAGTAAGGGACTGGCACAGTCAGATTTACAGAAATGTTAAGCAAAATCTAGCTCTCCAAACACAATCCCTTGCCTCAACATATGTGTAGGAGAAGCTGGAAGGTGGGATGGCACAAGCCAGAGACAGGGGCTACAAGTGACTGAAAGGTAATTCATGTTCAAGATTTTCCTTCATTTCAATTTCTCAATGTGAGTTCTGGTCCAGAAGGCTAGAAGGAGTTGCATTAACTATGCTCCCAGGCTGATATCCCTTCCCTAGAGAATTAGCAACACTGTAGGGGCTAGACATATTATCCCCATTTGAGACTTAGAGCTGAAGTGACTTGCCCAGGGTCACACAGCCAATACGACCATGGCAGATTCTACTTCAGGTCCATCTAGCGCACAGGTAAGGGATTCCATAGAAGCATTTCCCTGAGGGTTTGGCTAGAAGCTCAGGGCACTGCTCTGTAGGATCAAAGTCTAGAAATTGAATAGGAGTTGACCTCCTAACACAGCCCACCCATGCAGAGCTAACTGTTCCCAGCAAGTGAGGAGCCCCTAATGAAGCAAGTCTGCTCATCACTGAAGAGTTAACAAATGAAGACAGGGAAATCTCAGCAGTGATGACTAGCAAAGTAAGAACAGTAGAAGGGCTGGGAAGCAAGGTATCCAAGGGAGAAGGTTGGTGCCTCTTTGAAATAGCCAGTGAGAGGGTTAAGATGGTGGAGGAGGGAAATTAAGCCACAATGGGTTATGAGGAACTGTGAGAACAGGAAGGGATCGGGAGAAAGGAGGTCGGGATCAGGGCAAAAGGGAAGTTTGAGAGGAATAAGGTGGTAGATGTGGAAGAAGATAAGACACTGAAACTTAATTCCCTGGTGTGGAAGTGATGCCCAATGAGCCAGATACTTCAGAAAACCTGAGCCCCTGGGGTCAAAGATCAGAAGCCAGGAGCTGAGCATATGTTCACCAAGTATGGGATTATCATCTCCATGTGCCCCCATACTGGGTTGAGGTCAAGTAGCTTGTACCTAACCCTTCACAATCCCTACAGTCGATCTACGGGACCAACTATCTAGACTCCAACTTCTACAATGTTCTATCCTTGAATTCACTATCCCTGGAATTCTTCCAGCTCTCATGCCTGTCAATCCTAAAACCTGGGTCCCCCACCCCCACCCCACCAGATGTTTTCTCCTTGCTGAATCCTGCTACACTGGTCAGCTACAAATTTATGTCATCTGGTCTCACCTGGGCTTTCCTAGATGCACAGTAATTCTTCCCTGATGAACCTAATGCTCCCCAAAATTATTATCCCAAGACTCCTTTCTCCTATTAGTCCCACATATCGCTCCCCCTTATCCTTCAGTAGATAAACTGTCTCAATTTCTCAGAAAAAGTTTTAAGCTCACTCCATCACACATTGAGGCTCCTTACGCACAGGCCCCTCCCTCTGGACCCGTCTTCTTTGCTCCAGTTTTCTCCATAGATGTCAATCTTCTTTTCACTGTTCTTCCTTCTGCCCTTTGCTCTCCTCTGCTACCTTCTAGGAAATTCGTCAAATAATCCTCCCTTCTCTCTCTTCTTCATATCTTTCCCCCACTGGATTGAGAGAGGCCTACAAATAAGTCAATCCTTCAAACCACATTTGACCCTGGCCACCTCCCAACTTGCATCTCTGTATCCCAGAGCCTTGCACACAGTAGGAACTTAATAAAATGTTTGTTGATTGCCCTCTTCCCATTCACAGCCAAATACCTAAAAGAGCAGTCTACTCTTATGGTCTCAACTTCTTCACCCACTCACTTTTCAACCAATACCTGGCTTTAACCCTATCACTCTCTAGAAACTGAAAGCTCCAAGATTACCAGTGATTTATTAATTGTTAAATCTAATGGCCTTTGCTTATTCCTTATCTTTCTTTTCTCCTATTTCCTTTGCCAGGTAATCGTCTATCTACTGCCTCCTTACTATTGTCCCCCAGGACTCTCTCTACAAAGTCTCCTTTGTATAGTCATAAATTCAATTACCTCTTTGCAGAAGACTCCTAGTTTAAATATGTAGCCCTAATCTGCCTCAACTACAGTCCCATGTTGCCAAATGGGCCAACAGACATTTCCACTTGAACATCCTACTTTTCTTAAAGTGAGCAGGTCCAAAACCGAGCTCATTGTTTGGGAGGCTCTGAAGTAAAGTATGAGAGAGAAGAGTATTAGACTATCAAACTGAAGGTCTACAGAGCCGTGGTGCTGACCTCATTGGTGGATGCCTGTGAAACCTGGACAGTCTGCCAGCGCCATGCCAGGAAACTGAATCGCTTCCATCTGAATTGTCTTAGGAAGGTTCTGAAGATCACCTGGCAGGAGAAGGTACCAGACCCTGAGGTTCTTTCTCAAACTAAACTGCCAAGCATTCAAACTCTGCTCCAGAGAGCGCAACTCTGATGGGCTGGCCACGTCGTTCGGTACATTTGCCTAAAAGACTGTTTTATGGAGAACTCACACAGGGCAAGTGTTCACACGGTGGTCAGACGAAACACTCTCAAGGTCTCTCTCAAGTATTTTGGAATTGATTGTGTGACGTGGGAGGCACTGGCACAGGACCGTTCATCACATGCCCACATCACGGAAGGTGCTGTGCTCTATGAGCAAAGCAGAATTGAAACAGTTTAAAGGAAATGCAGGATGCGCAAGTTTGGAGTGCCCGCTCCAAATGTTCACACAAACTATTTGTGCCCAACCTGTGGGCACTCTGAGCTCGTATTGACCTGATTAGCCACAGTTGGACACAATGAATCTTGACTCAAGTATAGTAATGTCGTTTTGGTCCTCTTCAGGAACAAATAACCAACCATTTTTTCCCTAAACCAACCCCTACCCCAAACATCTCTATTTCTGTTGGGGGAACTAACATCTTGCTGGTAAACTTTGGAATAATCCTTTCTATATGTCTCCTAAGTCCAATCCTTCACAGTCTCATATCCATCCCCTTATCTCCATAAACACAGCCACCACCTGAATCCAGGCCCTAATCACTTCTCACCTCAACTCTGAATGTTTCCAGCCTCTCCTCTCTCCAGGTAATTCCCAAACTAACCTTCCTAGGGCACAGATCTAACCAGGTTAGACACCTTTGCCCAAAAGCTTTCAGTGGCTTTCCTATTGCCTGTATGATAAAACACAAGTTCTTCAGTCAGGCCTAACTTAAGGTCTAAATCCAACCTGCCTTTACAGATTATTTTCCATCATGGCCTTTATTTATCCACTCTACTCTCCAGCCAAACTGAACTACCTAAGCTGGTGAACTTGGCATCCCTTCTCCCAGTTCTGACCCTTTCTCAGGCTGGCCCCATGCCTGGCCCTTCCTTGTCTCTACAACTTTTTGCATTCTCATCTTCCTTTAGGGCTCAGACCAGAAGCTATCTTCTCCATGAAGTCTTCTTTAACACCCTAGTTATGAATAGTCTCTCTCTATCCTTAAAATGGCCATAACTTATCCGAATACATAGCAGATCTTCTCCCAGTAAAACAGAAGCTCTTTGAAGTAGGAATTGTTTGATTTCAAATACTCAGAACTTGACACCATGTCTTTATAGAGTGAGCACTTAATAAATGGTGTGGACTGGGAAGGTAGGGTGGGAGAGGGAGAGAAGAAAAGAAACCCTGTGATTTGGAAACAGAAGGCCTCAGTTCAAATCCTGCCTTCTTACTGCTGGTGGGACCCCTTTCTAGTCCTCATCTATGAACTAAGGAGATTAGACTGAAGGATTCTGGGAATCCCAACCAGCTCTGGATATGCCATTGCCGGTAAGAACCACAACTACAAGGTTAGTATCTATGACACACAAACTGGGGCATTGCAAATCCTTTAGAGCTGACATTCAAAATGGCCGAAAAATCTCTGAAATCCCCAACACAATTTTTCCTAAAGTTCACTTTCCTAATGACCAGACCACTATTAAATGCCACTGTAAAGACCATGAATTATCTCTAGCAGATTCTTGAAATCAAGTTGTCACAGGATCATAATCTGACAGCTGAAAGGGATGTTACACATCACCTTGTCCAATATTTTCATTTAACAGAGGAGTAAACAGACACAGAAAGGGCCAGTGACTAAGCAGCATTTCGAGCACCAGAAATTCCAATGTTGCTCATACTTGCTTTGTTTTCTGTTGGTGGTAGTTGTTCTTTGTTGGTGTGTTTGGATTTTGTTGTTTTTTGTGGGGAGAGGCCAAAAATAGAAACGAAAGACACTTTACCAATCTATGAGAAAACTATGGTTTTGAAACCCCAAACAAAAAGATATCAATCAGAAACTACAGCCCATCACAACTAATTAATACAGATGCCAAAATATGGAATAATTTTAGCAAAGAAACCATACAATTCATTTACAAATTATTCACTACAACCAGTTTGGATTTATACCAGAAATGCAAAGATAGTTCAACATTAGGAATGTCATAAACATAACAAACCACATAATTAACGACAATAATTTAAAATCACACGATCATACCAAGAGATCCAGGAAAAATACTTCAACAAAATACAGCAATGATACATGTTAAGACACTAGGATTCATTGGAATAAAAGAACCTTCCTTTACTATGAACAAAAATATCTATCTGAAACCAAGGCCATTATTCATAACAAAGAAACACCAGAAGCTTTTCCCCAAAAGGTGAGGGATAAATAAAGAAAAGCTATCCATTATCTTTACTATTCATGAGTTATAGGGCCATAGGGTTAGAACCAGACCAATCACCTCATTTATAGATGAGGAATTGAGGGTCAGAGGTGAAATGACTTGTCCAAGCCTACAGAAGTGGCAAATTCCAGGTCTGAGCTCAGGTCCTTGGACTCTGAGTCCAACATTCTTTCTACTGTACACGTGGTACAACAGATTTTTGAAAGCTCATCCTATTTTCTGGCATGCAATTTCCATTTGTGTTGAACCATTACAAACCTTTCTGAATAACTGATCCACAAATGTTTATGATATTAAGGATACAGAAGCTTAGGGCTGCAGGGCTTTACAGGTCATGCAGTTCAGCTATGACCAAATACAGGAATTCCTTCTAGAACGTACCTGACTTCCAGCAATGTAAAACTACCTGCCCTCATGATTCAATTTAATTCAACAAGCACCTACTAAGCGCCTACTCTGTGCAAAGCACTGTGCTAGGTGCTGAGCACACAAAGACGAAAATGAAAAATCATTTTGAGGCTCAAAGAATTCAATCATTTCATTTTCAAACAATATCACATTGACTAAAAGAATCTGGCTTTGTACAATTTCTCACCATTGGCCTTATTTCAGCCCCTAGAGTCATATCAGAACGACTAGGCCTAGTGCCTTCTTCCACCTAAAAGCCCCTCAATGACTCTGGGCAGTCATGGTCACACTGCATCTTTTTGTCTCCAGTTTAAACGTCCCCAGTTACTTCAACTAGGCCTTTAATGACACTGTTTCATCATCTTTGTCACTTTCTTTTGGTTTATTACACCCGGTCAATTCTCCTCTTAAAATAGGGCACTTAAAATGAAAAACACCACACCCCTGGTCATTCACAGATGGCTATTCCCCTTTAGCAGGAAGGGCAGTATACTTCCATGAATGCAGCCTAAGTGATTAACATCAGAGTACAGTGACAGTCACATTACATTAACGTTTGCAGGTAACTAAACCTGTAGTCCCTCTCTTAATGTGAACTGTTCTCTGCCCATGGAGCCAAAGTTTTGGAGTTCACTTTTAATCTTATTTAAATTCTTGTTTAATTTGGCACAACATTCCAACATGTCAAGATTTTTATTACAACTCGATTCTCTCATCCAATGAATTATGTCAGCCACGAATTTGACAAATAAGTCATCAATGTCCCTGATAAAAATATTTAACATAAAGGGACCAAAGAGTGGGGCATATAGCACACCACTTGAGACCTCCTCCCCCACCTCCATTCCATGTTAAAAACAATCCATTAAATCAATACTCTAAGAAAAAGAGTCATCCAACCAGTTTCAAATCCACCTAGTATCCAGCTGGTATCCAGCAAACATTTCTCCCTATTAGGACACCATCCAAGGATATCATGAGAGACTTTATCCAGATGAAGTTCAGACATACTATGTCTATATCCTTCCTCTCCTCTAACCAACTAGTAATAGTGACCCTGTCAAAAAAGGAAATGAGGTTAATGTTAGGGAGTGCACGTGTTTGTGTACGTCTACCTATGTTTAAATAAAAATATGCATAGCTTATAGCTTTAAGACCTTTAACTAGAACTGGGATTCTGGGATTCTCTTTGGCTAAGTTACTGCCCCTTTGAGATCATCAGTGCTTCATGCACTGGGCTGCTAGGAGCAGCTTATCCCCTACACACCTGAACAGCATTCCTCCTCCCCAAAGCCACGTCCCCCCACCCCTCAATTTACTATCACAATTAAAGTTTATCAAACCAGACTTCCCAGTTCCTTCCCCTAGCTCTGGACAGTTCTAAGTAGGATAACTACGGTAGAGGACAAGAATACAAATGACATCATCAACGCTTTCAATATCATTGTGGTTAACATAAAGAACGTTCTAAGGTCTCTACCTCAAGCAATGTCCCAGCCTATTTCGTGTCTAAAAAAGCTGAACTAGAATATAAATTGTACTTGCCTGAGTGCTGGTTCCTTGAAGCAGGGAGCCCTGCAAAGCAAGAAGGAGGAAGAGGAAGAAGCAGTGGTCACAAAGAGCCAGCATGGCTTCATCAAGGATAGGTCATGCAACACTAACCTTATTTCCTTCTTAAACAGTGTTACTAGACTGGTGGATCAGGGGAATGATGCAGATACATAATTTACCTAGACTTTACCAATGCATTTGACAAGGTCTCTCATGCTATTCTTGTGGAAAAGATGGAGAGATGTGGGCTAGACAATCACACAGTTGGGTGGAGTCAAAATTCACTGAATGGCTAGAAGCAAAGACTACTTAATGGTTCCATGTCAATTTGGAAGGAGGTCTGGAGGGGAGGGCCCCAGGGAGGTGTGTTGGGCCCTGTGCTGCTTAACAACTTTATCAATGACCCAGATAAAAGCATGGATGGCATCCTGATCAAACTTGCAGATGACACAAAGCTGGGAGGGAGAGCTACCATGTTACATGACAGAGGCTAGATTGAAAAAGATCAGAAAAGGCTAAAATGTTAAGCTGAATCTAATAAGATGAAATTTGATAGGGATCAATTTAAGTTATTGCATTAAGTGGGGAAACCATGGCTGGGCAGCAATTTGAAAAGGATCTGCGGGTTTAATGGACTACAAGTTCAATATGAGTCAACAGTATGACATGACAAGCAACAAGCTAACACGATCCCAGCCTACACTAAGAACGTGCCCCAAACTAGGCACACAGCAATCTGGCCACGTGCTGCCCTGATCAGACCACATCAAAGGAATGGGCACCCCGTTTTAGGAAGGACAGTGATAAGCAGGAGAGCACACAGAGAAGGGCCAATGAGTGGTGACGGGACTGGGGATTATGCCATGGAAAGACCAGCTGAAGGAAGTAGGGCCCCAAGGCCTGCAAAGCAGAAGACTTTGGGAACGGGCACACCATCTCTAAGTATCTGAACAGGCATCAGGAGGTAAGCAATCAGCTCTGTTCTCCTGAGCCCCAAACAACAGAATAAGAAACAGTGGGTAAAAGGTACAAAGAGGAATTTAAGTTTGATGGAAAAAAATCATCCTCAGAATCAGGGCAAGCCAACAAAAGACAGTGTGGGCAGCCACAAGAGCAAGAGGTGTTCAAGAAGACTCTGCATAACCAATGGCCAAGTACATATTAAAGGAAATGGCCCTCTAAGGATAAGTTGGTCTATTCCTTCCAACCCTCAAATCTGTGACAGGAATGTTTTCTTATTCTTTCCTGAGGTAAAGTTAGTCCTGAGCACAATTTTTTGGTCAATGTTTTATGAGCACTGGGCCTGGAGTCAGAAAGTCTTAAGTTCAAATTTGACCTCAGACACTTACTAGTTGTTTGACCCTGGGCAAGCCACTTAATTCAGTGTTTGCCAACTGAAAAATAGGGATAATAATAGCACCTCCCCCCAACAGTTGTTGTGAGGATCAAATGAGATAATATTTGTAAAGCACTTAGCACAATGCCTGGCACATAGTAGGGATTTAATGAATGCGTATTCTCTCTCACCCCTCCCCCGAGATTTTTATCTTGTCCATCCAACAGAATTTTTAATTTTAATATGCAATTTTATACCTGTGTCCCCACAGTGTAAAATCTCACAAGTATTTATTAAGCACTATGTACCAAGCACTGAAGCAACTAAAAGCAATTTTGTTATAGGAAAAATATATGGACCAGTCAGACCAACTCAAAGCTGCCAGAAGCACAGGGGACCTCTGTGCAGTATATTCTATCCAATGTTTACTAGAAGTCAGAAAAAGGGATCAGAAATACAAAAATGAAGCCATGTTTGCCCTAAGAAGCTGATACAGCACATATACACATAAGTAAAATTGGGGGGAAGGAGGAGTGGAGGCAGAACAGGAACTAGGAGACACACAAAAGAATTGAGATTACCCTCACAAAGAAAATAGCACCCTAAGCTAAGCCTTGAAGGGAAGGATTCCAGACACACAGATGAGAGTCTAGAAAGGCCCGGAAGCAGGAGATGGAACATCAAGCAAGGATGTCACTGAGGTGGGCTAGACCACAGAACACATGAGAAGGAATGGGAAATGAGGCTAGAAATGTAAGCTGAAGCCAGGTGGTTCTAAATGCCAAGCCTAGGACTGTATCTCCTAATCTAAAGGAAACAGAGAAGCTCCTCAAGCAGGGAGGGCCAGTAATCTAACAGTCTCACCTGTGCTTTAGTAAGACTATTTGGCAGGTATGTAGGATGGACTGGAAAGAGGAGACACTAGAAGTGGGCGACCAGTGAAGATGCTTATTGTGATAGTGCAGGCAAGAAATGAGGAGAGCCTCTACCCAGAGGTGGCTGTCTGAGTGGAAAAAAAGGAAGAGATGGGAGACATGGTGCAAGTGAAATCAACAGGACTTTGGCAACAAACTGGATGACAGAAATAAAGGGGATGGTGAAGTGAGGATGATGCTGAGATGAAGGAAAGATGGGATGGAAGCTGTCGAAAGAGACTAAAATGAACCAACATCAAGGCCAAGGAGACACGAATGGGAGGCAGAGGGAGATACCCTAAGACTTCATTTAAGTGCATTATATCATCTTATGAAAACAGGAGCAGGGGAGCCGCATTTCAGAAAGGCATAAAAAGCAGGCTTGGTTTGGTTGGATTTGTACTTGGACGAGCACAAAAAAGAAAGAAAGGCTACTGGGGGATATGATGCTAATGGTTCTTACTTTGCTCCCTTTTTTCTGCTTGGGAGAATGACCTTCACACTGCAAATGACAGAACAAAAATGTCTAAGAGGAGCAGTATAAGCGCTCTTAATGAGCTCAAGTGATCTGAGCCAGATTAACTACAAGCTCAGGTAATGAGAATTCAGCCACTGTCAGTGTTGTCTGAGCAGCCATGGAAGACACAGGGGGCACCTCAGGGCTGCAGAAGTCAAAAGTTGTCCCATCACCTGTCTGCAAATCGTAGGCCAATGGTCATGATTTCGTGACTTGGATTTCTGGGAAAATTCTCAATCTCTGGCCAAGGAAGCAGTGATTACAAAAAGCTAACGTTCCAGAGGAACCTTTCTTGTGAGAGCTAGGGAACGTCAAGCTCGGCAGGAAACAGCTGAGTGACAGAGAAGCCAAAAGAGGCCATCGAAAGGATCACAACTCCCACAGACGGGAGCTCTGCTCTGCTGTGCCCTGGTCAGACTATATCTGGAACAATGTGTTCATTTCTAAGTGCCACATTTTAAGGAGGACCTTGCTAAGGGCAAACAAGATAGGGAAAGAGACCTGAACCCACATCATGAGGCCAGGCTGAAGAAGCTGAGGATACTTAACCTGGACAAGAAGACTTATATGAGATGTATTCAAGCAACTGAAAAGCTACCACATGGAAGAGGGATTTGATTTGTTCTGTTTGGACCCAAAAGGCAGCGTTCCTAATAATGAAAAGTGCCCCAAAGTGGAATGGCCTGTCCTCTTTGGAGATCTTTCAAGTTGAAGATGGAAGACCACTTGCAAAGTACATTATAGTAGGAATTCCTTCTGGTTATGGGTTAGACTAGATGGCCACTGAGGTTGACGATTCTAAAATTCTCTGATCACTTACAAACCAGAGGGACTAGAAGCACTGCGTAGCACTAGACAAAATCAGGAAGTGAGAGAAGGGGCAACTTTAAGGGTAAGGATAACGAGTTTCATTTCAGACAGTGAATTTACAACTGGTCGTTTGGAAATTAAGTACTGGAAGGAGGTAAGAGCTAAACAGGTAGTTTAGGGAGTAATTTGTATAGAGCTAAGAGGTGAACTTATGGGGATTGACAAGAGCACCAAGAGAAACGGGCACACCACCACACCTTCTGGATGAGACTGAAAAGTAATGGCCAGACAGATAAGAATGTCACAAATGCCAAGGAAGGAGAGCACAGCGAGAAAGAAAGAATGGCCACCACTATTAAAAGCTGCAGTACTAAAGAAAAATCAGAAAAGAATCATGGTTTTAGTCACTATGTAACTAATAGCAATAAAAACCAAATGCACACTTTAATTCAAGACTGGACCCAGAGAAGATGAGAAAATGTCCTCCTCTACCTTTGTTGCAAAGATACAAGATTATGGGTATAAAATACTGCACAGACTGTCATACGCTATTGATACTAGTTGGTTTTACTAAACTATTTTCCCCTTTCCTAATTTTTGTTACAAGGGATGGCTCACAGGTAAGGCAAAAGGAAAGAATATATTCACAAATGAAGGTGATATAAAAGTCACTCAAGTAAACATTTATTAAGCACCTACTATGTGCTGGATCTGAATTATGTGCCAGGCATTGTGCCAAGTGTTGGGCATACAAAAAGAGGCAAAAGACAGACCCTGCTTTCAAGAAGCTTACAATCTAACGGGAGAGACAATATACAAACAAATATAAACAAAACAAGCACTAGAGAATATTTATAGGAGATAATTAACAGACAGAGGGCGCTGAAATTAAGAGCAGTTGAGGAAGGCGTCCTATGAATAGTGGGATTTTATCTGGGACTTGAAAGAAACCAGAGAAGCTAAGGGAGAGATGAAGAGGGAGAGCATTCCACACATGGGTAGAGCCAGAGAAAATGCCCAGAGCCAAAAGATGAAGTTTCTTGTTTGAGGAAAAACCAGGAGCATAGGGTCCCTGAATCAAAAAGTACACCCCGTGAGTAAGGGGACTGGAAATGTGGGAAAGGACCAGGTTGCAAAGAACTCTGAATGCCAAGGAGAGGATTTTGTATTTGATCCCACAGGAGACAGATACATTGGAGTTTGGGTTTTTTTTTTTTTGTCGTTGTTGTTTTCTTGTGGTTTGGGGTGGGGGCGAGTAACAACAGGATCAGATTTTCACTTTAGCAAAATCAACCTGGCAGCTAATTGGAGTAACAATTAAAAAGATTTAAAGAAGAGAAATTTTAATTAACCTTGGAGAGAGTAACTTCAGTTAATTGGAGAGGAAAAAAATTCCTAAGGGTTAAAAAGTGAGGACGTAGAAGGAGGAAGTATAGACAGCTTTTCAAATGTTTGGCTCTGGAAGAAAGAAGAGCCCCAAGATGAGAGCAGGAGGACTGACGGGGGCGGGGGGGAGGGAATTTAAGGAAACAGAAATATTTTATATTCTAGGAAGCTGGCCAAGAACCAAGAGGAGAATCCTCAACAAAGGCCAGCTAGTTGTCAAATGGAGACCAGAACGACGGCCAGGAACTTTGCCCCTCTTTCTCCTTTGTGTTATCTATGGTTTACTGGGCTCCTCAACACCTTTCCCTTAGGATACAAGCCTGAATTCAGCCTGCCAGGTTTCAGGCTACAGATCCTCCCAGTCTCACACACAAGTCCTACCTTAAACAGGTACCAACAACTTCTCCCGACAAGGCTTGATTAGAATCTATTTTCCTTTTTTTAAATGAGTTTTGTCTGTATCTGAAATTCCTTTAGTTTCACATAACTAAAGCTTCAGCATCTTTTTTTTTTAATTAACTTTTTAAATACTGACTCAAGTTCTTTGTCTTTTCTCCCAAACCCTCCTATCCTCCTCCCTTCCTGTTACTGTGGAGGGCATCCCCATCCTCTGTCAGGGGAATCATCCTGAACTCCTCACTACCTCCCCAGCAGCAACATCCCTTATCTCCTCTGACACCCTTACCACCCTGGTACAGACCCTTCACCTCACACCTGGACTACCGCAGTAGCTGCTAGTGGGGCTGCCTGCCTCCAGACTCCCCCCACCTTGCAATCCAGCTGCCATTTGGCCACAGGTCTATGTCACACCCCAGCCCACCTTCATTCAACAAATTTCAGGGGCTCTCTCTATAGCCTTCAGGAGCAAATACAAAATGCTCTCATTTGACATTCAAAGCCTTTCACAACCTGGCTCTCTTCTCCCTTTCCAGTCTTCTTTCATCATACTCCACCAACACATACTCTTCCATTCAGTGACACTGGCCTCCTCACTGTTCCACAAACGAGGCCCTTCATCTCTCAGCTCTGAACGTCTCCCATGCCTAGAACGCCCCCCCTCCTCTGTTCAGACTACTGACCTACCTGGCTTCCTTTAAGTCACAACTAAAATCCCAGCTTACAGCAGCTAGGTGGCGCCATAGTTCGTAGAGTGCCCACCCTGGAGTCAGGAGAATTCTTCCTGAGTTCAAAATGTGACCTTGGACACTTTGTGACCCTGGGCAAGTCATTTAACCCTGTTTGCCTCAGTTTCCCCATCTGTAAATGAGCTAGGAAATGGCCAACCATTGCAGTCTCCTTGCCAAGAAAACTCCAAATGGGGTCAGACATGACTGAAAAACAGCTGAACAAAACCCCAGCTTCTTCAAGCTTCCTCCAACCCCTCCTAATTCTGGGGCTTTCTCTCCTTTGAGTATTCCCATTTTTCTTGTATCTAGCTCACTTTGTATATACTTGTTTGGATGGTGTCTCCACTCTTAGACTCTAAGTTCCTTTGTCTCTTTTTGTACCCTCATTGCCTGGCACACAGTGGGCACTTAATGTTTACTGATGGACTAAATCAAGGTTTGCAGGAGGAAATACATCAATCCCAATGTCTGGAGGTCCAGGGTCTCATCTTCCAAGAAAGTCTGCCTTTGGAAGCTGGGAGCAATAATGGAATAAAGGGTCTTACATAAAAAAAAGCCACTTCCCTTCTGTATCTCCATTTCTTCATTTGAATAAGTAAACATGCTCTCTCAATTCCCACCCAAATCCCAAATTCTATGATTTAAGGAAGCTTTATTATTCTGAGATGGGCCCCTATTCTGGTTGGTTGGTCAGCTGGCTTGTTGAAGATAATTTGCCTTTTATGTCTCACTTATTATAAACTACTGGATTTTGCCAATCTTGACCTGGGAGTACATGCAAAAAAGCCATTTGTGGCCCTTCCCAGAGAGAAGAGAATCTCATCTAAAGTTCCTCAAAAGCCTTACTCTCGGGGGGCTCAGCACCAGGCAGTGCTGGGAGACAAGACAGCAATAAAAACCCTGAGCTCAAGCCATGAGTGCACTGTTAGAACTTTCCATCTTTCAGAGGGGTAATAAAACCCTTCAGCACTAGAGTGAAGTGGGTCACCTTAAGTCAAATCAAGATCTGGGTACAGCCACTGGAATCCACTACATCCCCAACCTGGAAGTGGTGACCGGAGTCTGACAATGAGGCCAAGACGAGCTGTTTACAGGCCTTTCCAACAGTTTGGCTCCTCCTGGAGGGATCTGCTGCATACCACTGCCAAGAGGACATCAGAGCAAGGGGAAACAGACCCCTTGCTCATTTCCAATTGAACTGCCCTGAATAAACTCACAAAAGAATTCTCTGATTACTAGTCAAGAACAGACTTATGATTCAAACCTTTGGAACCTACAAACTTTTGAACTCACAAAGCATTTATCCCAATGAGCCTGAAGGCTAAGACATGGTACTAGAGAAGATGGGGTCAAAGGTTACCTGATCAATACTCCCAATACCACCCCCTCCTCAATTTTTAGTCTCAAATATAAAATACCTCTCCCCCCAAAATGCAAAGTATGGCTTATTCTTACAGAAGGTTCTTAATATGCACTAATTTTACAAAATTATTTCTGGACGAATATTTATGCTATATGAAGATATGAAAGAAGAGGGGCTGTCCCCAAGTTTATAAAGGACTGTCATCAAACCTATCTTCTACTTCCAGGAGGGAAAGGAAGAAAATCAGCATTTGTTAAGCACCTACTATATGTTAGCTACTGGGCTATAAGCACTTTACAAATGAGGAAACTGAGGCAGAGATTAAGTAACTTGTGCAGGGTCACTCAGCCAGAAAACTTAAGGGTCCTATAGAGGCAACTTTAAGCCATGGCAGGGATACCTACAGTTTTCCTAACCACAAAATCTCTCTGTACTACTTGAATTTTTTTTTTCCTCAGGCTTTAATTTAAAAAAAAAAAAGTACCTGAAATTTCATCAGGTAAAATTAATTTGAAATAAGTTATCTTTTTCAAATTGCAGATACCCCTGGGAAACTTAAGATGCTAGCATTCAAAAATTAATGTGAACTAATTCAATCAGGCCATCAGGAGGAAAACAACTGCCTAGAAGAAATAGGCATGGGGGTGGGACGGGGGGGAGAGGTTTACAGCATTTGGAGGATGGGGCGAATTATGAAGAATACTGCAAATGTACTTGAGGCATAGCAGCGGATGGCCTGGAATAACCTAAGGGCTCAAGACTCCTGGGTACATGAAGCACTAGTTAAGTAGTAGATGGAAAAACAAAGGGTAAGTTTCAAAATTCTTCCAAAGACCAACCTTGGCCCTCTTCTGGCTTCTGCCATTACTCGGTTCCTCCATCAGGGATCTGTAACTCTGATTAGCACTCTTTGTCTTGCATTTCAATCGCCCCAACAAAAATCTTATTAACCATAAGCTGCTGAAGGCTGAGCTCTGGCAGGTTCCCAAGATAGAAGGGCTTCCAGGCTTGTCCCGATCATGGGCCATGTCTGCTGCCCAAATGTCAACCACAAGCAATGAGGGCAAAGAGACACAACTGTAGGAAGCTGGAGCTCAACAGGGACCTCAATAAAACATGCAAGTATAAAATGACCCTCCCTCCCATACCACCAACTCCAACTGGAAGGCTAGAGGAGAGAGAACAGGCAAGATGAATGGTTCTTTAATTCTTAGGTCCTTATCCGCTGGCAGACTACTGAGGATGTAAGCACACATTCATATGGACATATTCCCTCTAAATAAAACCAGAAGCCAGAGAAAAACTAAAGCTAAATGGCAGGATGGCTCCTCTGTTTTCAGGGAGGTAAATACAAGAGTTGGCAGAGAATGTTTCTATCACATGCCAAAAGGCAACAAGAAGTCATTTCGTAGTACCTGGAGTCACCTTTCCTTGCAATGTTCATGGTGAGCAAAACTGATAAGACCTGAACCCTTTTCAAGCTGGCTTCCAACCTCATCAATCAACTGAAATTACAATCTCCAATGTTATTAATAGGGAGGAAAGGGAAAAAATAAACATCTATACAGCATCTCTATGAACCAGGAACTGTGCTAATGGCACTTCATAAACATTACCTCATTTGATCCTCACAACTCTGCCATGTAGGTGCTGCTCTGATCTCCATTTAACAGGCGAGAAAACTGAGGCCAACAGGGTTAAGTGACTCTCCCAGAGTCATCCAGCTAGTAAGTAGTGTCTGAGGCCACACTGGAACTTGTCTTCCTGATCTTGGGCTCAGTGTTCTACCCACCATAAGCTCCCTCAATAACAGCCTCTTACCTGCCAAATCTGATGGTCTTTTCTCAGACTTCATCCTTCTCAGCCAATTGTGCAATGTGACACCTGTTAACCCTTCCCTTCCACCTTTTTTCCCTGGGTTTTCATAATATTCTCATCTGATTCCCCTCCTCCTGATCTGACCTCTCCTTCACTGGCTCCTCATCCACATCACATCCCTGCAAAGTTTCCTCCTAGGCCCTTTCCTCTTCTGCCCCTGGGTAATGTCCTAAGTTCCCATGGATTTAACTTCCATCCTAAGCTGATGACTCACAGACAGACGGAGGCAATGCATGTACATGCATCTACCCTAGTCTGCCCTTCAGCTTCAAGAGCTTCACTCATCATCAAAGGAGTCCTAGATATTTCAAACCGTGTCCTGGAGGCATCACAAACTCCATAGGTCGGTGTCATTATCTCTTTCCTCAAACTCTTAGCCCTCACTCTTCCAAATGTTCCTATTTCTGCCAATCACACTGCCATTCCTCCAGCCTCACAGGTTTGTAACCTCAGCCTCTCCTTTGAGTCCCCACTCTGATTCACCTCACCCATTCGAACAATTGCCAAACCTTGCCATTTGCACCTCGACAACATCTCTCCCAGCCAGTCCTTCTCTCTCTTCATACAGCTACCTCCTTGGGTTCTGGCCCACATCACTTTAACAGCCTCCACCTGGTCTGCCAGCCTCCAGGCCAGCTTGCTGCCACTCTTTATTCCATCCTCTCTAGATGTTCCCTGGTGCCTCTGGAATACAACTTAGCTTCTGAAGCTCTACATAAGTGGGCCTCAACCCCATCTTTCCAGATTCACTAAATCTTAACCTCTCTCCTGCATTCTTTCTGGTCTTCTTTCTCTTCTCACTCTCAACATTGCTACTCTGGTCGCTGTGCTTTTCTTTGCCTGGGCTGAGCCTCCAGACTTAGAAGACATTCTGCCCTCACCAAACTTCCAATAACCCCTACCTTCTTTCAGGAGGCAGCTCCTACACCACCTTATGCACCAACGCCTTCCTAACGCCCTGACTCAGTCACCTACTTTGCATTCATTCCTAGAAGTTCAACCACTGTAACACAACTGTCCTAACAATTAGGTCAAAAGGGGCCAAACATTACCTTAGCCAACAAAGCCTTGTCACTTCATCAAGCAGAAAGGTAACGTAGCTAATCAAAGAAGTTTAGAAATTGAGGACAAAAGATCACTAAAGATATCATTTCACAGAAGAGCAGCAAGTATGTACGAGGCCAGCTTGGTGAGCAGACAAAAAGCAATTCTAAATAAAACTGCTCAGGAGACAAAAGACGAAGAAGAGATTCGGTTCCTCTCTCAGCTTCCTTTCCTCATCATCCCTGATAGTGGCACCACTCCCCCAGTGCTCAGCACCTGCCACAGAGGGAAGCAGAAATGATCCTCAAGGTAATGACAGGCAGAAGAAGGATCACGGCTGTGGGATGGAACACAATTGTAAGAGCGCTCAGGGAAGGTTTGTCCATACATCTCAAGGAGAGGAAAATTCCAAAAAGGCAGAAAAGGTCCCAAGTGCTATTACCCCCAAGAAGGAGTGAGAGGATCAACACCTGCTCATCTCAGAACCTGGCTCCTCCCCTTTTGCAAGCAGAATAAGAGGGACTGGACTAGGTGATCTCTGAGCTCCCCCTGCCACCTCTCAGCCCACGATCCTATGAGGTGTGTCCCTGGCGTTCCAAACTCAGCATATCCAAAGCAGAGCTCTTTGTCTTCCTCAACAAACTGGTCCCCTCCACATTTCTCTCTATCGAGGGTCTACCACCCTTCGAATCAGCCATGTTTCCAGTTTTCAAGTCCTTCCTGATGACTGTTCCTCCTTCCCAACATCCGAGAGTTGTGAAGTCTCGCCCCTTTATGATGACCAATTGCTAGAATTCATGAAACATTATATTAGAAAAATCCAACTGCAAGCAATTCAAAGGGCAATGGAAAAACGAGCAGTCGGTATGAGAGCTGGAGCACGTGAGCAGCAATGGCCTGCATGTCAGAGGCAGCCCCAGAGGACGTGGAAATGTGAAGAGGTATGCTGGTCAAACAGCTAGACTGAGCGTGAAAATAACAAATAATATTTTCTGGGCTAATCTGGGAACCCAATAGAAATTTAATACTAAGTATGGAAAAAGGTACTCTGAGATTTAACGAAGACTTACAGGACCTTATAAAAGCCACTTAGCCTCTCTGGGCCTTGATTTTCTCATCTGTAAAATATGGGGTTTAGACTAGATGCCCTCTAAGGCTTCCTACAGCTCTTACACCCGTCGCCGAGAGCTGATGACTATAAATACACTTTGAGACATCAACCTGTTCCTAAACTGGTGAGTACATCTTACTGCAATAGGAAGCTTTTGGGTGGGAACCAATGCCCCCCGCCAGCCCCAAGGCTGACAGCCTCGTCTCCTCACGATTGGGGATATTGGAAGGGAGCTCCCTCTTTTACTCTGGCCTTTGTCGTGTGTGTCCCCAACACTTTTCTCCTTCTCCAAGAGAATGGCCAGCGTCCCCATCCATTTCTCCTTCCCTACTGTAGGACCCACCTCAAACCCTCCCCTATTTATTCCTTTTAGCTGGCTCCGTCTTTCCCAGGCTTCCACCACATGGCAGCACTCAGACTAGAAAGAACATTCTTTCTCACCTTGTTATCCACTCAATGTCAATGAAAGCTTCTTTTTCCATTTACTATTGAAAAAGATGGATCTCTACCCATCTCCCTCCTTGCCTTCCATTCCTTGCTTAAGCTCAGTGATAGGGTTTCCAACCCCACTTAATTTCAATGCTCTCTCCAAGGGTAGTAGTGGTCTTCCTGGACAAATTCCAAGGGCTTTTTGTCCTTCCAACCAATTCAG
The DNA here is from genome assembly GCA_028646595.1 of Phalanger gymnotis. Taxonomy (NCBI): domain Eukaryota; kingdom Metazoa; phylum Chordata; class Mammalia; order Diprotodontia; family Phalangeridae; genus Phalanger; species Phalanger gymnotis. The sequence goes on along the minus strand of CM053624.1, from coordinate 372,008,800 downwards.
CCAATATTTAAATCTGTTTTGTCTGAAGGGAGCCCTGGCAAAGGCCACGGAAAGCTTAAAAAAGCTGGAAAACTTGATCCTTGCCTCTCTGGCACGTGAAACATGCGTCATCCTGAAGCCTCCCACTTTTGCTTCCCAAACGCAATCCACACTACCTTCGTTTTCTTTTCCTACGCTTAGAAGCACTCCTCCCCAAATTTCCTGACTGGCTCTTCTTTCTCCACCTGCCCATCCATTTGAATATTCAGCTGTCATTCCCTTCTCTGGCTGGCCATTTTTCCACTTATGTGTCCATCATCACATGGAACTCAGTACATCCAAAGCTGGAGTCATAATTATCTTCCCCTAGTGAGTTGTCAAATCACTTCTTCCTTCAAAAAATAACAACTGCCATTGCACAGTTCTAATTGGTCTTCCTTAAGTCTCCCCTCACTCCAAGCTAACTATGACTCGGCTATCAAGGTTCTATTTCTAAATACAGGTATGACCATCTTACCCTATTACTTCCAATATCAAACTTAAAACTCTCTGTTTAGCATTTAAAGGTCTTCATAACCCACACTTTTTAGCATTCTAGTTTTATTACACCTTTATTACACACACCTAATTCAATTTCTCAAAAACAATATACTATTTTATCTCTCCACATCTTTGCAATGGGAAGTTTCCCATGCCTAAAAACACTCTGTACCCTCCCCTCCCCATCCTTGTCACCCTGGCTTCCTTCCAGAGTTGGCTCTGATCTTCCCTTCCATTGGAAGCCATTTCGAGCTGCCAATGCCTGCTCCCTTCTCATTACCTTCATTTTCTCTGTATGGATCTTATCTGTACCTGGAGATTTACTATTGTCTCCTTCATTAAACTGGGAGCTGCTCCAGGGCTGGGTCTGGTTTGGGCCTTTCCTTGTGGCATAGTGCTTGACACATAATCAGTGCTTAATAAAATGTATACTGACTATCTGATTGACACGCCAACACAGATTTTGATTGCCCAATGATCAGTGTCAATTTTTAGGTCTAAGAGAGAGTCTCAGAACGCCAGTCTCTCAGAGCTGGAAAGGATCTTGGCGGTCATCTGGTTTAACGTACACCCAGAAAGGAATTTCTTCCATAACACCGCCAACAAATGGTCTATAGCAGTTGCCCATGGAGAAGGAGCTGCTTCCACCCTACGGTGTTTCATTTCACTTTCAACTAGCTGGGTTAGCTGGGTTTTTTGGTTTGTTTTTTTTCCTGACAACATGCCTATATTTGACTTCTAATTTCCACCCATGGCTCTTCTAGGGCCAAAAAACCCAAGATTAATCACTCTTCCACATCACAGTCATTTAATTACTTCTAAGACACACAGCATGTTCTCCCTATGTCCTCTCCAGGTTAATCATCCTCAGAGTTCCTGTAACCAATTATCATCTGGTATTAAATTTGGGGTCCTTTAGTATCCTAAGCCACCCCTTCTCTGGATCCTAGACAGCTTACGATGTCCTTCCTACAACATGACCCCCAGAATGGAACAGAACGCTACAGAACTGCTCAGAGCAGGGCAGACTGCGGAACAACCAGTGCCTCCTTATTCAGGGAAGCTCTGCTTCTAGCAACACAACCCGTGATCACCTTCACTTTCTCAGAAGTAATATCAAACCGATGCCAGACACTGAACACACAAGGCCATTAAACCCTCACCTTGTTCTCAGATGAACTGCAATCTAGCCATGTCTTCCCCAACTGATGAGTGTAAAATTGTTTTACCCAAGTAACTTGGATGGATAGCCCCCAGTTCAGCACATGTACTTTGGATAGACACTGCTGATTGGACCAGAACGGGGTCCAGAATGAAAGGGGAAGAGAGCTGGCAAGAAAACTGCAGAGTGTTTTTAATCATCCCAGGCTTCTAAATGAAACAAAGGGCCATCTCTTTTTAACATCAAAAGTCTTCCAGTGATATTATACGACTCAGTATCATGAAACCCTGCTATCTCGGAGACACTGCAGGCCATCCAACCAGCCAAGCAGGTCTCTTTACTGCTCTGACCCTCATATTCCTCACCTGTAAAATGCAAAGACTGGACTAGCTGCCTTTTTCCAGCTCTAAAACCAAGGCTTTACAATTCATCTTATGCATGGCAGTCACCCCATCTAGGCCTTTATTCAAGACCTTTATACAAACACTGAGGCACAGATCATCAGGGGATGCCACCAGAGACATCCTGCCAAAAGGACATCGAACCCTCAATGACTACCCTTTAGACAGAGTCACTCAAGGAGTTCTAACGCCACTTAAATGTACCATCATCTAGCCAACAGCAGAGCATGAGATATCATCAAATGACTTGCCCAAATTTAAGTAAATGAAAAGCATGTGCTCAATAACATGGCAGAGTAGTTGTTTTTTGAAAATTTCTTGAACCTCAAAACTTCCCACAAAAGAGAATTATGGACCAGAGTAACTGAAATGAAACCACAAGATAAGAGTAAAAATACCAAAGTAAAACAAAACAATTCTTAAGGTACGGAGCCAGTGTAGTTCCCTATCCTCTTGCCTCCCTGCCCTCACCCAATACAAAGAACACAAAAGCAACTTTAAAGGCCTGTGGCTTTAAGTCCCACTGTAGGAGTTCCTGCCCTCTTTCCTTCTTTCCCCTCCTCCCTACCCTCACCCCCACAGCAATGTCCAGAATCCAGATCATCCCTTAAGAGGCAGTACAGAGGTGGTTAGGTAGCACAATGGATAGAGCACCAGCCTCAGACACTTACCCTGACCCTGGCTAAGTCACTTAACCCGAACTGCCTCAAAAGAAAAGAAACACAAAAAGAGGCAGTACCTGCTGATCCTGTGCAGCCGCGTGAAGGAAAAGAGGGGAAAGTTTCTACCTATGGAAAAAGGGACTGGAAACCCATCTAGAGCCAGCATTCTCTCCACCAGAGTTGACTACAGTTAAAAACCCAGGTGAAGCATCTATATCTCCTACTGGAGAAGGCTGAGTCTGTCAAAAGTAGAAGCGTGAGTGGCAAGAATTCAGAGACAAGCAACTAGAAATACAAGAGAAAGGCTGAAAAAAGCAAAAAGTCCAGAGAGAACTTCTGAGCAAAAACACCACTCACAAACAGGAAAACCAACAAAGGAGCTCATAAAGATGGAAGGATGAGCTCCAAGAAAGGCTTGAACATTGTGAACAAGTACTAAAACATGAAAAAAGATGAACCAAAATGCCCTCATCAGAGTTTGGGGACATCCCAGAGATCATGGAGCAACAGCAAGAAATCCAGAAGGTTTCAAACAAGAAGGAAGGTTAAAAGATATTAAGAATGCTATAATGACAGATATAGGAACTTTCAACAGAAGGTAAAAGACAAAAAACTTTACATTTGGGGAAGAAATTAGACAAAAGAGTATAGAATTTACTGGTAGAATGGACAGTTTCACCAAAGAAGTAGATATGAAAGGTGCAAATGATAGATTTTGGACAGAAAAATAAAGAAGTAGAAGATAATTTGGCAGAAGAGAAGAAAAAGGCAATAATGTTAAAAGAGCACATAAATTCTACAGAGGTCAAAGCAACTTTCTTTGATAACACAGCATGCCGATATAACTTCAGGATCTCCCAGACAAGCATGATACGTCAAAAAACTTGAATATGACATAGCAGGAAATATTACAAGTGAACTCCCCAGAACATCTGAATACAGGCAAATTACCAATCAATTGGTTCTTTGAATTACCACCAGAAGGAAAGTAACATTTAAAACGGCAAGGCATGTACTGGTTAAATTATACAATTTCAACAATAAATAATATATTTTGCAAGCAGTCAAGAGAATAGTCTCAAGTAATCAAAGAGAACAGAATAGTATATACTGCAAAAAAAAAAAAAAACAAGACCTAAAGGTCAACCCAAGATAATGTTTATTGTAAAACTGAGAAACAATGAAAAGAGGTGGACCCTCAGCAACAGGAACATTTGAAACATTCCTATAAAAAAAAATAAAAAGATGAATCGAGGGTAAGGGTTAGCCCTAAATGCTCACAGAATAGTTGACTTTCAAATTAAAGAAAGGTCAACAAGTCTAATCGTCAAGCCTAAGTAAAGAAATCAATTTCCTTATGTTTATACCCTATTGCTAAAAAAAAAAAGACTGTACTGTGGTATAAAAGAATAATCAAGAGACCAAAAGGACCGAAAGAGCTAAAAATTTAAAGGGAATTTTAAAAATCGGGAAAGAGGTGAATGATTACTCATTGGATTAAAGTTAATAATACACATACCTCCATGCCCAGTATGCTTTTCCCACTCCCCATTAGTAAATCAAAATCTTTTGAGAGAAAAGAAGAACAGAGCCAAGTGAGAGGGAAGGAGAGGTGTCCCCACCAAGTCCATAGGTAAACGTCAAAAGAACAATTTCTTTCATCTCTAAACAACTGTGGGGCACTGTTACAAGACTGGAGGACTGGGACGGGGGTTGGAGGGAGGTGGAGTAGAAGGAAAATTCTCATCCCAGAAGAGAAAAGGGAAGGGAGCCATCAAAGAATATTCCCACCAAGGCAGAGTATGTTTGTGGTGAGACACAGGAACCTTATAGTGCATTCTATGGGGGTTGGGGAGTGGGGGTGGGAGAGGAACCTGCACATTTGAAAACCACCTTCCAAAAAGGGCTTCCCTGCAGGGACTTGACCAATCACAGGAGAAAAGATGTGTGAGGCCAAGGGCAGCCAGCACCCAGATGACAGAAATTGGATAGAAATTGGATAACCCAGTATTTAAGAGTCAAGAGTAGTCATGGTAAGAATGAGGAGTGACTCTGATCACACGATACTGTTTCCATTTGACACTGTGCTCCCCACAAATTAACATTTCTCAGAGGAAAAGCAAAAAAAAAAAA
>CM053624.1:371923033-372003423 GCA_028646595.1 Phalanger gymnotis | reverse complement strand
AAAAAAAAAGAAATTAACAACATAAGTAACTTAAAGAAACTTAGAATAGAGAAAGTAAATGGGACTGAGGGAAGCGCCTTTGGAAACAGACAAGCATCAAAGCAGCATAAGCAAAAAATAAACAAAAAAACAAACAAAACAAACCTCAGGGGCAAAGTACTAACTTATAAAAAAAAAAACCGACATGAAAGAATTAATGGAGGAAAACACAAACCTAACCATCAATGTGAATGGATTAAACAACCTTTAAGAAAGAGTGACAAAGCAAATAAAAAACCCAAAACTCACTAATGTAAATCGAAAACAGAAAGACACATAACAGAAAGAAAACGACTAGAATCAAATTTTCTATGCATTGGATGATTCCTTAAGAACACAAGTTGTCAACGTACTATTCTCATTTCTTAAAGAGGCCTCCTATTCACTGAATGGGCATTTCCTCACTCTAAGTGAGTACATGAAAAGGCCTTAGCCTAAAAGGGCAAGGGTCTCCCCTTGCATCCTGGGCCATCTCCAGTCATCCTGATGAATATCTGGTCACTGGATCCAGATTGGCTCTAGAGGAGAAAGTGAGGCTGGTGACCTTGCACAGCCCTCCCTCACTCAAATCAAAGACAACTACAAATCATGTCATCATCTCCCTGATGTCATGGTCCTCTTTGAAAATGAAGGACAAACACAAGAGCAAAAATTAAAACTCACAATACCAAGAAATAAGCAGGGAAACTACATTAATGTGACTATGCAAAAAGTTCAGAGAAGCATGTGAAGATTTATCTGGACTGATGGAAAGAGAAGTAAGCAGAACCAAGAAAACTACACATAAAGACATGATCATGCAAAGAACAACTAAAAGGATATTGAATGCTATGTCATTTTAATGACCAACTGTGGCACCAAAAAAGAATGAAAAAAAATGCACCTCCCTCCCTTCTGGAAAAGTAGGGAGATATAGCTGCCAGACGATGTGCTGGTTGGTTTTGCTGAGCTGCATTTTTCCCTTTCTTCATTCTTCTCTACTAAGGACGTCTCCAGGGAAGGGGATGGGGGAGGAAGATAAGTGAAAATGAAGATGATATAAAAGCAAAAGATCACAATAAAAACATTTTTTAAAAAGGAAGGTAAAAAAGGGAAAATATACCTCTCTCCCTTCATTCATTACATGAGGGAAGACTATGGGTATGGACTCTCGGGTCCATCATCAGATACCATGAAGTACAGTTTTATTTAACTGATTTTTCTCTTTTTTAAACTTTGTTACAAGGGATGGCTCATTATATAAAGGAAATAAGTGTGATATAAAAACAAAAGCCCAAAATAAAACACTTTTTCAAAAGGAAAAGGGGAATGTTTTTAATGTTTAAAAACATTTTTATGAATATTTCTAATAGAATGGTTTATAAAACTTAAATCTAAGTAAAGTACATCTGGATCTACCAGTCTAACATCTGGACAAAACAGGAATTCCAGTTACTCTGGCATGACCTGTTCTTGATGAAGTTATGTTAACTACTGATTTTTAAAGTAATAAATCTACCAGTTAATTTAGATTGTATGATCTTTACTACATTTGCTTTTGATAGCTATGAATACTGAAACTAGTTCTTTAATTCTAAAATGTGTTTTATAGTAACCCTCATATAAATTCTGCGTGTGTCTTGGTAGGTTAATCTCTTGACGATGAATACAATGAATTATTCTTTTAAATAGTATGACACCACTTTCTACTTTTTATTACTGACATATAAAAAACTGATGACCAATAGATTTAAATTTTTTTTCTGCTACTTAGCTAAAATTATCTCATATCTACCTAAGAATGCTAAATAAACTGTCATATCATTTGCAGCCAAAAAAAAGTAATCTATAAATTTTTCATGTTATTATTACTATAGCTGGCTTCAACCAGTCAGTCAACCTTGTTTAAGTGCCTACTACGTGCCAGGCGCTGTGCTAGATGCTAGGGATACACAAAGAAACAAAAGACAGTCCTTGTTCTCAAGGAGCTTCCGGAATTCTGCCAAATAATCACGAGGAGAGTGAGTGAGCTTCCTCCTGCTGTTGGTGGCAAAGGTCCTCAGTGGCAAGAGTGCTGGGTTCAAACACCAGTTCTGCCACTTACTGCCTGTGTGACTTTAGGCAAACCTCTCTGGGTTTCAGTTTGGACCCAGTGACTTCCAAGGTCCCCTTTAGCACAAACCTAAGAACCAATCCATCCTAGAGCAACGAAAGGTTGGGTACAGTATTTGCTGGACATCACCTCCCTGAGCTCGCCAACAAGAACATGAGAGAGGAAGGCACCGCACACACTGTCACTGCCTGTTTTCAGAGAAGCCAAGCCGCTTGCCCACACTCACATTAGTACTAAAAAATCACATTTCAAACCGGGATCCCCCCAAATCTCTGACTCGGTGGACTCTACCGCACTGTCCCTTGAGCTGCTCTTCTAGTCCCACTGTTATCACCCTAGCACATCAATTTTCCTCAATGTACTGTTTTTATCAGGCCACTTTCCTTCTCAAAACCCTTCGGTGGCTTCTCCGCTCCTTCTAAGACCAATTTCGGAGCTGTCCATGCATAATCAGGTCCCAATCTACCTCACTTAATCCAAACTCTACCTCCTATTACTTTGCAGCACAGGTCCTTCCAAGCTGCCATCCTTCTTCACACACACATGCTCCACTTTCCCCTGCTTCTCCCTTAAGGAAAATACTGTACTCATTCCTTACTCTGCCCCATAGCTTAGATCGTGCCAGCTCAAGGTCAACATCATAGATGGGAGCCTGAATCTCTGAACCTGTTTCCTCAGTTTATAAACTAGTTTTTAAGGCCATAAATTTCAATTTCCGAATTACGTAAATTACTAAATGCCAAAATTAGCAGGAGAGACAGAGTTAAAGAGCTCAGATATGAGAGAGAAGCCTCTGTGGTAGAGTCCCCAGGTATGCTTCTTCTAGTTCCCATGAGTGCAGTAAGATGGAGAGTACGCCCAAGGAAGAGATCTAGGGGAAAGGGCTTTGTTATCAATGACCACGGGTCCCCCAGGACACAACAGAAGGGGCCTTCAGGGAAAAGGGGCTCTGATGAATAGGGAAGACAGTACTGGGAGATCTAGCAGGGAAAATGAGCTTAGCTATGGCTTTGCTCCTAAGGAGCAACATGCAATTCAGAATTACAACTCAGGAAAGAGAGCTAGGGGTCTGCTAGCCATTGGATTGGAAAAGCACCAGGCAATGAGGCCTAGCGGGACTGTCTAGCATCCCATAGCAGGAAGGACAGCCACAGTACCTGTATCCCTGGGGTCTTCTCTCATTAAGGAGCTGGCATTGGAGAGAGTGAGGCATTTGGGTCAGGTAATGCCTAGCCTTTAGGTCTTTAGGGCTAAGACTGAATTCACATCTGGAGCTATTTCTGTTCCCTCATCCTATAATGGTAGAATACAAGTCACACACAGAACACATGAGTTTTGGCCTCCTGATCAGACCAGCAAACACAAGAATATAAAATGGCAACAGGTTTAGCAAAGGCTGTGCCCCCAGCTGGACATGTGAGCCTGGGGAAGTCACTGTAGCCATCTATTCCACAACTGTAGCTAAAGCACCAGGCACTGGCTTGGCAGCTGCCCCCTCAACTGGGGGGAGAATTCCCCCATATGTAGCTGGATATGCCAATACAAAATGTACACAAATTGGTCTGGGGGCAGGAAGAGGGAACCGCCAATGAAGGGAAGGGGAAGGGAGCAAAGAAAAAGAAGCCTGGCCTAGAGAATGACTGTCCAGCTGAGCCACGAAGGGCTCAGAGGATACCGAGAGCCAAAAGGGCAGGTCCCATGTCCAGCCAAGAGCCAAAAGGCTGAGATGACAAGGAAGGAGCTGCCATTAGGCGAAGGGATGAAAGAGTAGACTAGATAGTCTCTGAAGTTTCAGGATTCTAGTTAGAACACGCAACAGAAGCAAAGTAAGGAAGGACCTAAAATGTCAGGATTTTGGAGACTTTGACCAAAAGCAATAGAAAACCTCCAAAAGCGTAGGAGTTTAAAAAAAACAATTTATTATTAACTTTTGAAAACAGGAAAAGCATTTTTAAATTTACAACTAGTTTTTAAATTTCTCTATCATACAGATGTATATAACAACTTCCTACTTTACCCTTAGTGCCATATTCACTGAAGGCTTTTGAGTGGAAGAACAGGATCAAAGCAGTATTATAAGGAATATTCACCTGGCAATGGAACACTGAATTGTGAACGCTTTGAAATAAGTATTTCTTCATTCAAAACGACGGCACTGCACTGTGAGCTACAAATCCCTCTTCTTTTCTCAATCTTCTTCTCAACATCTACACTGTCACTAAAGAGAATCTAGTGTGTAAAGAAACACAAATTCTAGGAATGGAGAGGAAGCAGCCCAGCCCCAGCAGGAGCTGAGAACAGGCAGTTCTGCTGCTCAACACCAAGACCCAAGAAAAGCCGCTCAGTGAGACTCAAAGGCAACACCAGTTTCCAGACAGTTTAGGGGGTCTGAGGGCTGTTATTGTTATATTAAATATTTAAAGGTCAGTACAACTCAATATATGGTGTTAACTGTAAAACATCTGCCTTTATACAAGACTTGCCCACATAAACTCCCAAAGCAGCACTCAAGCATGAGCCTTTTCATCTTCAAAAAAATTTTCAAATTAGTGATTAGATTTGAAAATACCGGCTCTTCCACACACCGTGCGAGCCTGCTTTTCACTTAGCTGATGCAAAGAAGCCACTAAAAAGAAATAAGCTGCTTATCAAACCGCCCAGATGCTGCTTACGGATGACACGGTGAATACACTGAGCCCCTGAAGACCATAAGCTTCCTCAGTGAGATCCACAACTGCCTGAACAAGATGAGAAATCACACAGGAAAAACCAAGTGGATGAAGAAGGCATACAGACCAACTCAAGGCATGAAGTTGGCCAGGTGGCCCAGTAATTCAATCCATCAGTGCCCTTCTCTGTGACAGAAATCTAGACCTAGAACTCAACAGGAGGAGGAAGGTAGACTGGAGTGCTTCGGGAAAACTGAGCAGTGCTTTCAATGACTGCAGGATATCCTACTGCACAAATGAACAACTTTTTAAAACAGATAAAATCCTAAGGGTACTGTGGATCATAGACCACTATGATCCGAGAAGACTCAAAAGGACCTAAAGGGCAATGGCGAGATGGACAGTGTGAAGAGAATATAGGATACTTCCAGATTATGGCTTAAGTGGGAAAAAGATAAAAGACATCCTCAAGACAATGTATGACCAGAAAAGAGGGTGGGCTAGTCCCAGAGCTACAGCGAAGGGGCAGAGATAGTATGGGTGCTCTCTTGGTATCAATGAGATCTAAGACAGCTCGAAGAAGGCTTCCTACTGGTACGAAAGATTCATGGAAGGACATGGATAAGAATGGCACACGATGAGAAGGCATGGATGGCTTGTGACCCACCAAAGTACTAAAGCATATTCAATTCCACTAAATTTCTAAATAAAGGGCTTTCCTTAGGTTAACAGGCTCTCATTTAACTGTTTACTACCAAAAGGTCAATTATTTCCCCAAAATATGTACTTCTAATCAAATAACAAACTATATCTACAAGTTGGTGTCGCTATCGCTAAACAAAGCCAGTATTCTAAATAAACATCACATACCTTTGTCCTTCTTAAAATCTAAAGCATCTTCTTTGTCTGTCACAATTTCCTTCATGTTGATAATACTCTGGTGGGTTAGCTGTCGAAGGATCTTAATCTCTCGGATGGCTGTGATGGGGAAGCCTTCCTTTTCATTATCTAGCCGGACTTTTTTTAACGCCACCATTTCTCCTGTAACAAAATTAAACAAATCAAAATACATCACAAATGGACAAACCGAATATCATTTTTCTCAATTTTAAATTTTAATTCAATATTTAAGCCCTATTACTTAAAGCTCCAGTCTACTATGTCAACTACTTTCATTACCAGCATATCCAAATTTGCATTTATACATAAATGAGACCTAGATTACTTATATCTGAGAAAAACACAGCCAAAATTCCAACTCTAACTGGTAAATTTTAAAAAATAACTAGTTCATATTCATTTGCACCAATCTGAAAGTGGAATCACTCTCTGCCAAGCACTAAACAAGTAACTGAAGGCATGCAGGATTTAAAGCAACCGCCTGATTCAACAAGGCAAAACACAAGAAAGTCATATTTAGGTTCTTTTCTCTTTTACAGTTTGTTGGCAAGATGTGTTCACAAAGTACGCTGCACTCCTCTGTGTGTGTGTGTGTGTGTGTGTGTGTGTGTGTGTGTATGTGTATGTGTGTGTAGGTATGTATGTATGTATGTAAAGAAACCATAAAAATACTGTTATGTAAGTTATAACAAATATTGTTATAACCAAAATTTCAATATAGTTGTTTCATGTATTTTATTTTAATCACCTTAACATCCATGTCATGCTTGTTTGAGTTGTAATGACTCCAGGGAGTCATTAATATTAATTAACTTGATGAAGAAGTGGTCAAGGCCTACGAGGAGGGAACAAGAACAGAATAAATGGCCCCAGGACCATTTATAAGTTTTTTTTGTTCCTTTTCTTCTGTCCATGTAACTTGCTCTTATCCTTTAATGCTCTGAACATTTCTCACTTGCTTCTGAGTCCCTGTCTACATTCCTAAAGGTTAACTGTCAAAAAACTAACCTCCTTAGGGTTGGATTGTATAAAGTTACTAAGTAAATAAAATGTTTCTAAACAGCCTTAAATAATCATAAAGTACTTTCTTGAAGGGGACTTTTGCCAATAATGGTAAAAGTACTTTGTTGAACTTGCTACAATAAAATCTGCTACATAAAAACAATTCTGGGTAAGGTTTTTTTTTCCTAATCCTCTCAAAAAAAATTGTTTACAACTTTTTAAATTAAAAAAAAAAACATCTAAACAAAAAAAAAACCCTGCTTCATTAAGGTTAAAATAATTGTACGGTTATGGCTAACAAAGGAAAGTTTTTAAAATATGTAAAATTCTCTTTAAAAATCAAAGAAATCAGAATCAAACACTTGATTCTATCAAGAATCACAATGTGGCAAAAGAAACTGACATGATTATGACACAACTATTTCCTCTCTAGCAACTATATTCTTAAAGATTCCTAAAAGGGTCTTTTTAGAAGATGAAAGCAAGCCAAGGCCACAGCAAATAGCAATCTAACTGTATTTCCGAGCTCTTACCTGTATCTTTATCCCTGGCTTTGTACACTTGCCCATAGGTGCCTTCTCCAATAATTCCAATGATATCAAATTTATCCACGCAGCGCTTTCCCCAGTCAATATCCTTTTCTTTGATTTCGCCATAGCGAGGCCCACATATTCTAGTAAATATAGTTCTGAAGTTTTATATGCAGTCAAGCAAGACTAGCTTAAATACTAATCACCAAAATAAAATCCCTTCTTCCCTTGTAGCCCACCCCCATCTTCACAATGCCAGTGGGGTTTTGGACCCGACATTGTAATAATGCTACAGGATCGTTTTATCACCCAGATATTTATTCATTCTGTGTATAAACTAAGAAAAAACTAAATGCAAGAAACTCCATGAAGGTTCTTCCACAAAGCAGATCACTAAAGTCAAAGAAATCAACATTCATGGGGAAAAACCTCAAGTGATTTGTCTCTTCATGTTTTCCCATTCATCAACCACATCTCTTACAGTTACAGCTTTATGCTAAGCACGTTTGTAAGGTAAACTATAGAACTTTGGGGACTAGTATCGAATTGTGTCCTATACCGACAAATGTATACATCAGTATTCAGCTCTAAAGTCAAGGAATTACATACAATTTTTCATTTCAATCAACTCAATGACCTATGCTAATATGAGATCACAAGATCACAGATTTAGAGCAGGAAGAGACTTCAAAAATTGTCAGGTCCCACCCCTAATTTTACAGATTAGAAAACTGAGTCCCAGGAAAGTCAAGTGACTTAACCACAGTCACACTAGGACTAAGTGGAAGAGGGGATCTGAACCCAGATTCTCTGATTCCCTAACTTTTCCCCAACAAACTCTTTCTAGTACCCCACACTGAGACATAGGAATAGTTCAGAAATTCAGAAAATTTTTTTATATTCTCTAAAGGAAATGCTTGGTTAGTTTTAATAGCTACAACCATTCAAATAAAATATTATTATCACCTATTATCACCCAAATAAGAAGAAATTTTAAAACTGTCCTAGCTCCCCAATCTATGCTATAACCCAGTCCATAGTAGGGGTGAACAATATCTGACTCTTTTCCAATTAATCTGCATGGAATCTTTCACATCTAAGTAACAAATTCCCTTGGTGGGAAGAAAGCCGTAAGAAAAGGGAGCTATGTTTGCAGATGGCTGAGGGAGACTTCCTTCAGTTCCTTCCCTGAAGCTACTAGAATAAGACTTCAAACCTATTTTAAATTCCAGTTCTTGTCGGAAAACAAGATACACAGGAGATATCAAAGACAAGAAAATAATTAGAAACTAAAAGCAAAGGGGTGTATCAGCTTTCCCACAATCCACTTTGTGCGGCTTCATTGAGAGCTGACCACAAACACCTTCCCTTGCCTCTAAGTTTTATTGTTTCTATTTTGTTTAGAATCTCCTACATATAAAAGAGAATTATTATATTTCCTAGAGCCACAGGAAATTAACAAGATAAAACAACTACAGCATTTTAGTAAGAAAGTGGCTCAGAAAGCATCGATTCCATCCCAACAACACTCTCAGCAAGTCACTCCTTGGCCTTTGCTGGCAGACCACTGAGGTACCTAAAGCCACCCAGTGCCCTTTTTGAGAGCTTTAATTGTTAAGCCATTTTTCTAGAATCAAATTTGCCTCTTTGCGGCTACTACCCATTGCTCCTAACTCTCTCTTCCCAAGCAAACATGTCCAAGATCTCTTCCAAGTAACAGCAATTCGTATACTTGTAAGATTTTTTTTATTGGAACTCACTGAAAGATTACATCAAGTAATTATAAAGATTGTCTTAATTTTTCCAGTACATTGAAAATTGCATTTAAAAACTTAGGCTACTAATATAAAAGATTTGGGGTTCTTTGGGGGCATTGGGTTATTTTTTGTTTTGTTTTGTTTTCAATTTTGAAATCTGATTTCATGTTTCAGCTTTTTTGGATAAAGCACAAATATCTGAGGCAAGTTTTAACAGCAGGCAGAAAACAAGGATCGGGGCTGAGCAGCACGTACTTGGGCCTTCTCTTACTGTGCGTCGGGGCAGAGGCTTTCTTCTCCTCTGGGCTTGTGGAGAAGTCATCCCCACCTGGGAGCTCAGGGGGCAGAGGCAGGTCTGCGAGCAGACAGCGAAGCTTCTTTTCAACTTCTTTTTTCACCGCCTTTACTGAAATGTTCCCCCGCAAACTAGAAAACAAAAGGTCATCAGATGAATGGTGCTCTCACGCCCACTCGCCTCGGACAGTGCCTGGGGGATACTCTCTCCACCACTTTCCACTACTGACCTTTCACATGGGCAGTGATAACACCCTATACGTGTGCCTCAAGCACACAAGCTCCGAGTAAAAAAGAAACTGAATTGCCACCAAGCTACCAAACACTTTATTTCATTCTGGTTCAAGAGACTAAGGTTATTTTACGATTTTCAAAAAGTTAACTAACATATTTTAAGCACTTCATTTTAATACTGTCACATTTTCCTTCTCTCTGTCCTTACTAAACACATTTTTTTCATTAAAACAAAAAATGATGATAAATAAACAGGGCAAAGTCATTAATTTTAAAATGATGTGTTTTATTCATGGAACTCTTACTAATTTACTTGAAGTGGTTTTTGAAACAGGAGGAACATACAGGATGGTGTGTCTGCAACCTCTCTGGTTATCACTGATATCTCATATGTGATGGGGCATTTGTTTTCATTTCTAGGTCTCAATGTGCTATTTAATATCTAACAACACAGCTTCCTTAGCAGATACTACCTCCTGCTGCAGGATTTCCTTTTGTAATCCAAGGTCCACCAAGCTAAAAGGTCTTAAACTTGTCTGAAAATCATATCAAATTTATAACTTTCAGGTAAGGAAACAAATTATCAATTTTATGGAGGATCTTGAAAATCAATTACAATTGTCTATATTAGGTAGAGCCACACTAGGAAATATCAAAGTAGTGTGTCAAGAATGTTTCCAGAAATATGTTTTACATGGCTTCACATCTATAAGTGATACCAATATTGCTTGCCTTCTCAATGAGTGGGAGCGAGGCTAGAGGTAGGGGAAAAATGTGGAACTCAAAATTTTTTCAAAAGTGCCGTACATACTATACTGTGTATTATTCAAAAATAAATAATAAATGTGAAAGAGGCTGGGGTAAAGCGGGTGGGGGGAGAGTAGACTCAAAGAAATCACACCTTCCTCACAGCAATACCTGGTCAAAAACATTCATTCGGTTTCTTCAAGATTGAACATTTTCTCAAATATACTTCTAAAATTACTGAATTTCAGCGTTAGAAGGAACTTCGGAGGCAAATGAGTCCAACCTAGGCAAGAACAAGAATTCCCAACCCAGCCTAACGAATGGCCAGCAAGCCTCTGTTCCCTAGTTCAACTTTCTGAGGACACCTAGAATGAGTCTAATCACACTTCTACAGAAAAGCATGTCCAAACTGTAAGCAGCCCTCATGTCCTCATCTTGTGTTCTCCAGGCTAAATACCCCCAGTCCCTTTAAATGTTCCTCATATGACCTTGATCAAGGCCCTTCACAGTGCTGGCCACCCTCCTCATGTCCTTTCTGAAAAGCGATGCCCAAAATCCAACACAATATTCCAGACGTTATAGAGCAGGGCTGAGCACCATGGACCCTAGACCTTCTTTCTTAACCTCAGACTGTGTGAGTTTGGGGGTAGAGACCTGATTTGTAGTTTACTACAACATCACACTGTTGATTTATATTGGCTTTGGAGTCCATTAAAACCCCAAATATTACCTAGTCATCTGTGCCTTACCTTGCCTGTATTTGCAAAAGTGATTTTTAGGGCCCAAGTAGGACATTTTACACTTACTCTTCAGAAATTTCATCTCATCCAATTCTGTTCAGCAAGCCTATCTTTCTAAGATGATGACCTTTTCAGATCCTCGCTCTATCTCCCAACACATTATCAATCCCTCCCAGGCTTGGTGCCATCTACCGATTTGACAAGTGTGCCATACGTTTCTTTATCCAGTCCTAAATAAAGCCAGTTCAAGAGCACAAGACCAAGCAAAACTTTCTGGGACACTCCTCTCTTGCTACTGCAATCCAAGCTGACGTGGGACAATTCATTGGTACACCTATGCTGGCTAGTTCTGAATCTGGATAACTGTACACTACCGCTTGGTTTGCAACCCTCTGTCTTTTGCACAAGAATAATAAATTGCATGTCAATCTGTTGCCACCCCCAGGGAAGACAAATCCACCAAGCTGAAGAAGCAAGGTGCCCTGAGAGACAGAAGGGGAGGTGGCATGTTCCAGGAAAGTCAAACTACTTCTAAGACCTTGATTGCCACCTTCAGCTAAAACCCAGACGGAACCAGCGCAGAATCCTGAGCCCCAGAGTTCCCTACCACTCCCAACATGAACCCATGACCCTCTTCCAGCCCAGCCCCAATAGCCATCACCCAGGAAATCAACCTGTGGAGAGAAGTGAGAGCTGTTTTTACAGGAGCTGCAGCCCCAGCCACCTCAGCAATCACAGCTACCTAAGACCAGGAGAACCAACTTCTTCCCATCAAAGTCCTTGGCACTATCCAAATGGTTTCAACATCAGTGGAAATGACACTAATGAAGAGGCCTCACCGTCCGCTCGGTCCCTCATTCTAAAGATCGTGAAGACTTTCCATGTGACCTGAAACTAAAATGTCTACTCCGTGCAATCTCCTCCTACTAGAACGTGAGTTCCTGGAAAACAGAGACTGTCTGGCTTTTCTAGCTCATCTCCCCAGACCCATTAGCACAGTGCTTGGCACAAATTGTAGTGCACTGCATAGAGCACTGGAACTGGAATCAGGAAGATCTGAGCTAGAATCTGACCTCGGAAACTTACTAACCGCATAATCCTGGGCAAGTCACAACCTCTGTCTGCCTCCTTGGGTCGCTTTGAGTATCAAATGAGATGATATTTGTAAAGAAGTTAGCACAGGAAACTTAAAGTATCTACACAATAAAAACATGTATTTCATTGTATCCTGGAAGAAATGAAAAAGTTCGATCCCAAATCCATTCCAAGTGCATCCCCATCTAAGCCTGCAACTAGAACGTACACATGCTGCTCCTCACTGAAAGGCTGGTTAAAAAAAAAAAAAAGACTCAAACTGTAACTCCAAAGGCCACTACATTTCTGATGATACCACCAACTTCCACAGAGATGATCAATCCAAAGCAGATGAAGAGGGGAAGAGAAGAAAAGTTGTGTTAAGAAAGATGATTATTTTAGATCATGGAAAAATTGGTCATAGCCACCTCTGAGGCATAAGAAAAAAAATTTTAAAAATGCTATGATCCCTTTTCTTCCTGGGCTTCATTTACTAAAGGGAAACACATATACAAATACAAAGAATTTGGGGAAAGAGAAAAACAAATGGAAGTACAATTACTAACCAATGGTTTCTAAGTTACCATACAGACCAAAAAGACAAGAGATATGACAAAGTCATCTTTCAATTTCTTTATTGTCCCTTTCAAGTGAATTTAAACTATAGTATAATAGAGCTACCTTTCTTTTTTTTTTTTTGAGCTGAAACTTGCAATGCTGAAGAAATAAAAATGAAAGCTGATCCCTGGAAAATCAGCCATTTTAAATGCTTTTCTTTGTTGCAAGGAAAGGTTCAATGATGGTGTAAGGGGAAACGGCTGATATAAAAATAAAAAGCATTGGGGCAGCTAGGTGGCGCAGTGAGTAAAGCACCAGCCCTGGAGTCAGGAAGACCTGAGTTCAAATTCAGCCTCAGACATCTGACACGTGTACTAGCTATGTGACCTTGGGCAAGTCACTTAGCCCCAACTGCCCTGCTGAAAAAACAAAACAAAAACAAAAGGCATCAATAAAACTATTTTTAATGGAAAAGAACAGTTAACCTCAACTATTCCTCTCTCTCTTTCTACAAGACAGCATTTATAACTCCAAGAGGAGACCAGAACCCACCCATTACCTCACTGGATCCTCAAATGATCCTGTAGTCAGGTAATGTGAATAGTCCTATTTTGCAGATGAGGTTGTTTAAGCTAAGAAGTTAAGTGACTTGCTAAGGGTATAAAATAAGTAGAGTTGTAGACAATTAATTCCAGTCCAATGACTTGGCCACTTTCTATTACATTTCCATTATGTTACCAAAAATTGGCAGTCACAAATCTTATTTAAATAAGAAATATTGTACTTCAACTAACCTTAGTGATTATTTTTAAATAAGACTATTTATTATCAGAGTGGTATCTGAGGTGGCATCATTCAACTAAGCTTCAGTTTTCTCCTTTTTAAAATGAGGAGGACGAAACTAATTGACCTCCAATGTCTCCTCTGGCTGTAAACTGATGAATCCATTACTTTAGTAATTAATGGGTGTATATGTGTGTGCACGTGCATTCAGAGGTGGTGGTGGGGTATGGTGGTTAATTCACCTGTCTTCAGCTTCCCCAAGACAAAGGGGAAAATGGGGTAACCAATTACAATATAAAAATGGTTATTACTTTAGTTACACCAAATAAAAAGTTAATAATTTAGTTACGCCAATACAAATTAAAAGTTAATAATTTAGTAACTCAGCTAAAAATATAAAATCTTCAGAGGATGAAGTTCAATTTAATTGATGGCATTTGAAATTAACAAATTACTGCATAACGTAAAGTGATCTTAGGTCCAAAGCAAATTCACTAATGGTACGCAATCCTCCTTGTCTACTCCAGATGTGCCCCCTAAAGGATCTTCTGTATTTGTGAAAAACAAAAAAAGAATGAAGACAGAGAGGCAGAAACAGAGAGGGGATGGGAGGGGTAGCACAAAGAAACAATCTGGATACAGAAAGGGAGACTCGTATGAAGACTTACTAAACACACAATCCAAGAGGCAGCATTTTACTTTTCTTTTTGTAGCCTGCTCTCAGGTTCTGGAAAAAAAAAGAGATTAGACTAGAAAAACGAAGCAGGGGGACTAGAGGAGTGGGTGGAAGTGGACAGAAGAAGGGAAGGGGGGGTGAAATGAGAGAAGGTGGAGGGGTAGCAGGATATAAAGTCCTAGGCATAGAACCACAAAGCTCTGGCTTCTTCTCACATATACCAAAAAAAAAAAAAACACAAAAGGAAATTATTTAAAAGGACCCAAGAAAGACAACAAATGGCCTGTCTGCTTCATGGAAGCAAAGACCTTACAGGAAACATTCTTACGTTTCTACATTTATACTCAAAGATCCCTTGAAAACACATTAACTGATCTTTCAGTTCATTTTCATGTTTCAACTAAGAAAAGCTAATCTCCTATGACTTAGTATTAATAATAATCAAAACAAATTAGAGAAAAATGTTCTATAATTTATAAGCATTGATAAACTTGTGTAATTATTAATCATAATTCTAATAGCTAACATTTTTCTAGTGCTCAAAGTTTTGCAAAATACTTTACATATATTAATATCTCTGATTCTTACAGCTTGGCAAGGTAGGTGCTAAGATGATCCCCCAGTCAGTAACATAACATATATAGCACAGGAGAGATTAGCAAGACCCATGGAGGCTTGGCCACAGGGACTGTCACAAACTGCTATGAAGACAAGGACATCGGGGGACATTCGGGAGCCATACCTCACCCTTTGAGGACAATGAAGTTCTCCCACAAAACGTCCCCAGGTGCTACTGCCCCCACCCCCTTCCCCTGGCATTTCTGGGACTCTTTTTCAGGACAGGCGCCATGCATGGATCTAGGCAGCATGGCTTAGAAGACACTGTAACTACACAAAACTGCAGCCCTTAACAACAGGTTTGGGTGGCAGTATTCTAACTGACATTCCTTTTCATTCTATGATCCTGCAGAAACTAATTTGGTGTCAAAATGTAGACAGTAAAAACACGAATTTGATTCCTTGGACTCCATTAATAACAACTTGCTCTGTGCTCAGTCTTTTCTCCCAGAACATACTCTTTTCTTTTCACAGAACATCCCAAGTCTCAGCACTCACCTGTCAGCATCCTTGTCTTCAGGCAGCAGGGGAGGAAAAGGCAAAGGTGGTAAAGTAGAGGTCACCAGAGGCCCATGGTGCTCCTTCTCCTTGGTGCCCAAGCTTGGGGTTCGAGGTTTGCTTTTCTCTTTCAGTAATGCTGGCTCCTCCTTCACCACAGTTGGCTGACTCTCTTTGCCCACCACAACGCCTTTCTTGGTTTTGTCTACAATCAAATTATTTTCCACCTTTGCTCCCTGCAGAGGGGGCTTTGCTTTTGCTTTGTCGTTTTTCAGAGTCCCACTGCTGGTGGGAGAAGGCGTGTGTTCAGCCTTGAGTTTCTTCAGCTCCTTCACATGGTTGGCCTGAGGCACACTACCACCTGCAGGGTCGGTACTCCCCACTTTGGTGGGCGTCGAGGTGTTGGACGCTTTGGCGTGAGCTTTGGCTGCTTCCGCGGCTCTTGCTTTCTTGTTCTTGTTCAACTCAGCAGCCAGGCTACTTTTCAGAGTCAGGGTGCTAGGAGAAATGCTAGAGTGGCGACTCCGGGACCTAGATAATCTATGTCTGCTGCGGGACCTCGAATGCCTAGATGAGTAAGGGCTTCTGCTTCTCGACTTGGCAGATCGTCTGCTTGAAAAACAGTAAAGATTGCATTAGCAAATGTTCGTTTTTTGTTGTTTGGGGGGGGGCGGTGATATTCAAACTTGACTATTTACTTCCCAACTCTATGATGAAACAGTTACCAACTTAATTTAGGATTATTGTAAGACCAGGGACGTCTACCTACAAGGTTACAGCACTGAATTAAATTTCAACTGCCTTATTTTACAGATGAGGGGAACCAAGGTCCAGAAAGGTTTTAGTTCTTCAACTGCAGCAACAGCAACAACAAAAACCATAACGTAGGTGAAACAAAAAGAATCATAGAAAGCATCAACAGAAAGTGTAATTATTGACTAGAGTTAAGAAGTCATGGAAATAGAGTTGCCCGGTTTTCCCAAGGTCCTCTGGCCCACTATAAGAGACAGAGGTAGTCTCTGAGAAGAAAAAAACATAACCGACAAAAGAGTCACAAGACAAGATTGACACCTCAGGAAACACAGGCAAGGCAAGGCTTACAGTGGTGAGAGAGTTCAGCAACAGCTGAAGCCACCAGACACCCCACAGCAAGGTCCAAGTTCAGTTATGTCGGCGGCCTCCTGGAGGACAGAGCAAAGGCTCCCCCCACCCTCACCTTCTAACACACACAGCAGAGCAAATCGGACACAGAAGAGAGTGAGTTGATTCTTACCAAATTACCATTCTATTAACATCTAAAGCATTAATAATTAAGCACTTAACAGAAGAATTACTTTAAAAGTCATTATAGCAAATCACATTTGTTAAATGTCTTCAGCATTTAAAAGTATTTCAACAACCATTATTTATCTTTTCCTTACAAAACCCTGAGAGATGGTAAGGCAGGTATTATTATACACATTTCATAGATGCAAAAACTGAGGTATAAGGGAGGAAAGTAATTTGCCTAAAGTCACAGAATTAATGGCATAGCCAGAAATAGAAGTTTGGTCCTTTTTCAAGGGTTTAAAACCAAGGAAATACTTAATTTGGGAGAATATCACTTTCAATTTGTTAGCACAATCACATACATTAACTCATTTTATGCTAAAACAACCCCAATAAGGTAGGCAGGGCAAATATTAACTCTGTTTTACACATAAAACACCTGAGGCTAAGGGAAATTAAATGACTTTCTTATTATCACAAAAAAAGTAATAGACAGAAGTAGAAGGGACCAGATGTTTGTTCTACACCAAAACTGCCTCTTTTTTAAAAGATGACTCTATACAGACTATTTAAGAGACTTCTGAAGAAAATGACTGATAAATATGAAAAGTGATTATAGAAAGCAAAGTCGATAACTAAAGCACCTAATCCAAATTTGCAGGGTAATATATTACAAATATTTCTGGCTTTTTCAAAACAACACACTGGTGAGACAGTTGTCCTCCTGTCCTTTTGTCATAGTGGATTTCATACAGCCCATACAGCAAGCACTAAGAGCTGATATCCCCATTTGTGCCAAAGGTCATGCAAATGTAGCATTGATTTAAAAGGATCACAATGATATCCTTATTTTAAAACTATCCATTTCTGCATGACTTTTTGCTTCAGATTATATTTCTCTGTTTATCCTTCCTACTTCATTTTCTTTTTTATTTCCTCTTAAAAGATTTTCCCCAAACAATAGCAGATTTATATTTATCAGTTCTATGAATCACCAAGAGTTTACTAGGTGTCTAGTAATGCCCCAAGTACTGCACTAGGGGCTAATGATACAAAATGTACACTCACCCTGGAAGAGCAGACATTTTAGTGAGGAAGAGAACAGAGACATGGGTACAGACCAATGGGATACAAAGTGTTCGGTAGGTGCGCTGGCATCTGGGAGAGTCAACAAAGGCTTCCTGGAGAATAGGGCACTTGGCTCAGATTCTAAGAGGCAGAAGGGAAGAAGAAGGGCCAGGGGCAGGGAACATCCAGAGCGAAGGTAGAGAGATGGGAAATGGAGAGACATGTAAAAGGAACAATGAGGCCAGATGGAACTCGTGAAGGGAAGTGGCCTTTACAAGCTGGAAAAGTTCACTGGGCTCAAGTTAACGAAACGCTTTAAATGCCAAATAGAAAAGTTTATATTTAGTCTTCTATGCAACAGGGAGCCACTGGGGATTATTAAGTAAGGGACTGACACAAGCAGATCTGTGCTGGCAACTGACTGAAAGATGGAGTGGAGCGGGAAGAAACCTAATGAAGGAAGACAAATGAAAAGGCTATGATTTCAATGGTCCAGGTGAGAGATAATGACCTGAACTTTTGGTGATGGCTGCGTAGAGAGAGAAACTGCAGGATGTTTATGGCAGTATCAACAAGATTTGGCAACTGATTTATTAGGTAGGGTGAAGCAGAATATAAGAAGCTGAGGTTGAAAACCTGGGAGCCCCAAAAGGAAGTGGTACCACTGATGATAACAGGGATATATGCAAGAGGGGTGGTTGACAGGAAAGAGAATGAGATTATGCTTCTTGTTGCTAATTTTTTAAAATAAATGAATGGAATGTTTTAGATTTTCTCCTTAAAATAAATAAAAGCCAAAAAGAAACCAAGTTAGGCTGTCTTTTGCTTATATAATTTGTTTGCTTTTCCCCCTCCCCTCTGGTTAGTTTTCTTAAGACCTTAAAGAAAGCTTCCAAGGCTGGGTGGCCCAACCCAATCTCTGTTACTTAGCGCGCCCACCCCGCCCAAGAAGCTCTAGACACAGAGGCCAAGATGCTACAAGGTGGGCTGTGATCTACAACCTGAAGGAGAATCATCAATGATGTCACACACCCCATAAAGTATTTACTAAAGAACTGACACAGTCAGTACTGACTTAATTGTGGCCATTTTTTTAGTTCTTACAACTATAAGGTGAGATACATTCAAACACAGCTAGAATCTATCACAAAGTTCTTGCCTAAGTTAAAGCAAGTATAAAATATTTATAATCTTTTGAAAAGACAAAACCATCAAGGAAAACTAATACTAAAGTTGGAAGATAAATGAAGGTATACAAAGTAAAATTCAGTGAAATAATAGTCAAGTAAGATTTTTTTAATTATTCTGAGAAAATGATAAAATGTTAAAGGATGATTGAGTACAATAGGCAGTCAGTCAGTAAACATTTATTAAATGCCCACTACATGCCAGACATTGTGCTAAGCACTAGAGATTAAAAGAAACGTGAAAGACAGCCTCTGCTCTCAAAGAGGTCACAATCCATAAGGAAGAGACAAAAGGCAAACAACCACATACAAACTATGCTCAGGATAAACTGGAAATAATAAACTGTATCCAAAAAGGAAACTTTGAGACTAATAAAGTTAAGCCTATCCTCGAAATATTTTTGGTACATTCAATTTTTAAGTTTATTGATAAGAAGCCACTTAACTTCACAAGAAATAAGATTCCTCAGTCAAACTGAAAACATGTCAATGCTTCAATTAATTCACTAGTCTTTCACAACATAAAACAAAACAAATTTATGTTATGAATTAGGGATGTCAAGATCAGATGAAGTAATGAACTGAAAAAAAAACCAGACATTTCACAAATATTTGAATCTTAAAAGTAAAAAGCTTCAAGATGATACATTAAAGTTTCATCTTGTATTTCTGAAGACACAGGTGTATTCTGTGTTTTGCTTCTCAGGAATATTTTCATTTAAGACATGGCCTTGTGGACCATGTATTTCTACTAGGAAATAAAGAATTTGAAAACTTATTTATACCTGACACTGAAATAGCACTATCTTTAAAAAAAAAAAAAGAAGTTCAACAAAATCACTGAGGTTGCAGACAGTGAGTCTTGCATGGGAGAAGGATGAGAGAAGATCTGGTCAGTGTGGCCTCAGAACACACCAAAAAGCAGCTGAGGAAAGAACAAGTGAAGGGAGCCTTTGTGAGGCTGGGCCTGGAAGAATGATGAGTAGGCTAAATGCATGAGAGCTCTAACAAAGGTGAATGCCAAACTCTTCACCAATCCTAGTAGAGGGGTCAGAAGCAGGGTCAGGGGGATGGAATGAAAAGGAGCCCCTGAGGCTAGTGAAGCTAGCTCTACAAAAGCTAGGAAAAGCAGCAGACTAAGTCCTGATTAGGAAAGCCAAGGAAAAATCGACAAGAGGCTTTCCAGAGAGACAGCGGGCAGCAGACACGGACGAGGGCACTGGCCAGGGAACAACGTGAAGCTCTCAGTGCACAGGGACTGTGAGAAAGCTCAGACAAAACACACCAGGGGTCCCTTAACTGGTGCTAGTCGAAGGTACCAGGGCCATCTGTGAGATACACTGCCTGTCACTCAGGTACAGGTCACAGACCAGGTACAGAAAGGACAAGCCGCGGTCCTGCTGCAAGCTGAGCAAAGAACGAGCCCCTGCAGTATGATTGTCTGGCTCTGAGCCAAGGGGCGGCGCTCAAGCCCATCCGGGCCCTCAGTCTAGTGGAGAAACCTGTAGCAATCACCAGAGAACTACAGCAAAAGGGAGCCAGCAGCTCTGTCTCTAAGAAGCTGCAGAACTTCCAGTGACTCCCAGGGGGTCTCAGTCCAACTGCAGGCCGCTGACCCTCCCCACAAAGGACAAGCCAAATTTGACCCAGACCTGGGTCAAAAACTTGCAGGACTCAAGAGCAGAGAAGCGAACAGACCTCTCCCCACAGCACTCTGAGAGGACTGAAAGTTCAGTTTGCAGGGACAGGGCTGAGGAAAGCTGCAGAATGATATAAAAAGACAGGTTCAGGCCAGACACACCCCCACCCCTGCTAGGCCCCAGAACACCCAGAAACTAGTCTGAAGCCAAAAAGCCTGCAGGAAGGATGAGCAAACAGGAGAACCCCACCATAACGAACAAGAGGGTGATAGGGAAGCTCGAGACCCAAACACAGAAAAAGAGCTGGAAGAAAATGGAAGAATAATGGACTCGAAAATGTCTACAAGTAAAGCTTCCACAAAACTTCTTAGCCCATCAGTTTTACTGACACAGGCAAAACAGTTCCTAATAATTGTTTTTCTGCAGTGAGTAATGCACCGGCCCTGAAGTCAGGTGGACCTGAGTTCAAATGTGACCTCAGACACTTGACACCCTTACTAGCTGTGTAACCTTGGGCAAGTCAATCCCAATTGCCCTGCCTTCCCCTCTCCAAAATAATAATAATAATAATTGTTTATATTCCTCATTGGATATTCATTTTTCTCATTTTTATGTTGGTAATTTGGTTTTCTTTTTTAAAAATTAGCTAACTGCTTATCTATTTTATTTTTAAGGCAGCCCTTAGTTTTATTTGCTAATAGAAAAAAAAACAGAATACTTAAATGACCTTATCTTAGAAAAAGAAATTAAACAAGTCATAAATGAACTCTCAAAGGAAAAAAAAAATCCCAGGACTAGATAGATTTAGAAGCAAATCCTATCAAACACTTAAAGAACAATGAATTCCAATATTGCATAAATTATTGGAAAAAATAGGTAAAGAAGCAGTCCTATCTAATTCCTTCTATGATGCATATATGGTCTTGATAACCTAAAACCAGGCAGAGTCAAAACAGAAAAAAAAACTATAAATTAATTTCTCTAATGAATACTGATGCAAAAATCTTGAATAAAATGCTAGTAAAGAGATAACATTAATATATCACAAAGAACACACACCACGGCAGTAACGATTAAGGAGATGACAGAGGATCTCAGTCACCCAATCTCATGGTCTCTTCTTCTTCTTCTTGATCTGCAACCTCTTACAGTGATGACCCAACTCTCTCTGCCAAACAGTCTCTGTTCTCTGAGCTTGACACTCTCTCTTGGTTATGACCCCACTATCTCAGCCTCCTTTGCTAGACAGTCATCCAGAAAAGTGGATCCGCATTTCTGTTTTCTACATTCGACTCCCATGGATTATTTAATTGCTATCTCTATACAAATCTGTATCTCTCGCCCTTCTCTCTCCTGAATTCCAAACTCACATCAACTGCCTAAGTTAGTTCAAAATAGATGTCCCATAAGAATGTCAAACTTACCATGTGAAAAATAGAACTCAAACTCTCTCCAAACCTACCTCGGCTTTGAGCCTCGCCTATAGTGGTCAAAGGTACTATCATCTTCCAGTTATGTAGTCTTATAACCCTGGTGTCATCCTCAGCTCTTCCCCCTCCTTCGGCCCACAAGGTCAATGACTACATCCCTCAGATTCATCCCTTTAATTCCGCTGACACAGCCACCACTACACTACCTCTCCGTCACCTCTCACCCGCACTACTACAATAGCCTCCTAATTACTCTCCCGGGTTCAAGCCTCTCCCCTCTGAATCACTGGTGTGGTCACAATGACAATGAAAGAACCTTAGTCCGGGCCCGATGAATATTTGGAATCAAGGAGTGGGGGTAAGAACGCATATGGTGTGTTTGTGCACAACGAGAAGACCAGTCTGTTCCAGTAGCTTTTGTGGGATAGGGTGTGAGTTGTATACTATCCTAAGACATGAAAGTGTGCCCATTCATGTGAAAATCATACTAGAGTCCTTGAAGGATGTAACAGAGTTTCTGATCCTCTGATTATTACTATAAATGAGGTTTAAAAGAGATGTGTGCTGCTCAATAGTGTTCGCTACTGCTATAAAGAATACTAAGGAATGAGTTCAAATGATTAGGTCCTCCTGACACTTGTGTGTGCAGGTAACACTGTGCTGATTCAATTAATCCCTTAAACATTGCAAAGCATCCTAAATGAGATCCATAGTCACTCAAGCACATGGCACAACCATCAACACATGAAAAACCAAGGGGGTCTAGCCTGCCTGTTGTCCAGACTGTCACCAGCAGAGCTCATCCAGCAGGACAAGGCATCTTGGACAGACACTGCAGATGGCCAATGAGATGGGCCTAGAATTAATCAGGAGAGCTAGGTGGACTGCCACTGGAAAACTGAAGACTGGTTTTAATGCCCTTAAGATTTTCCATAAAAACAAAGACCTATAATAGCAACATCATTGTTTTTCTGGTGACATTATGGGACTGAAAGTTATGGAACACTGGTATCCAAAGGATTAAAATAGCAGCTCACCAAAAGGCAGTAGAGATCAACAGTCAGTGCAGGAGAGAATCACAGTCTCTGCCATTCATTTTCCTTATTTTGGCTGGATTCAATGAACCCTAATTGCCTTCCAGCTCAAAACCCAGCTCCCTAGGATTCTACGATTTGAACAGGAGAAGCGGGATAAAGGTGCAATGAGGCCCTCCAGAGTATCCTATTTGTATACAGGAGATGGTACACCACAGTCATCTTCACATCTGCTGCCCAGAGACTTACCAGGAGCTCTGCAGAAGAACTACATGGTCCATTTAATCAAGGAAAGGCTGTGCAGCTTAAAGGGAGGACAGCTCAGATCAATCTAACGTCCTCAGCAGGATCTCAATAATAAAAGTGAACATGAAAATGTACTGCCTGCACAGGTCGAGAGGTCTTTAAGATTTGGTCGGCTGGAAGCAGACAGGTTCACAAAAACCTGAGAAGATCTGCATGTGACAATGCAAAGTGAAATGAGCAGAACCAAGAGAACAATCTACAAAGTAACAACGTCGTGAGGACAATCGACTATGAAAGATTTGGCTACTCTGATCAACACACTGATACGTCACAACTCCAGAGGACTCATGATATAGAATGCTATCCAGTTCTAGATTGAGAACTGATGGATTCTTCCGTCCTTTATTTTTCTTGTGTCCTCCTTCCCCCAACATGGCTAATGTGGAAATGTTTTGCATACTTATAATGGGTATCAAGTTTTTTGCCTTCTCAATGAATAGGGGAGGGGAGTAGAACTAGGAAGAGAATGCAGAACTAAAAGAAAAAAAAATTGAACATCTGTGTGAAGTGTTAGTAATGTAAAAACTGTTCTTCTGGTTCTTCGTACTTCACTTCACACAGATGTTACCAGATTTCACTAAAAACATCCATTTCATATGGCGCCATATTGTTCCATTACACTCATATACCATACTGTTCTCAGCCATTCCCCAACAGGTGGGCAAACCCACCTTCCTCTTTAGTTTCCAGCTTTTGGTTAACATAGGTTCTTTTCCTCTTTGTCTTAGCAAAACGGTTCTTAATGGACAATTGTTAATTTTCAGTTACTGCTGTACCATGACAATTTTATTTGCTACTTTTCCTCAAGATACAGCAGACTTTTTGTTGATGATTTAAGTTATTTTGGTACTCAAGACAGAAAAATTTGGAATTTGAGTCTACTCCATTTTCTTTCTCCAAAATATTTTTACTGTGGAAAGAACTTTCAAAATAAAATTTATAAATGATGAAAAAAATTTAAAAATAAAAAGTTTTTAGGTTGTATTCCCATAGCAATCCTATAAGGTCCATAGCCATGTTCTGAGAAACTGGCTCATCAAGTTAGGTATCAAGAATGGAAGAATCAGTTCTAGATGGTAATGGGAACATTGTTGTCATGACGGGATTACCACTCTTTGTTTTAATAAATAATAATAGTTCTATGAGTGAGATGATTTCTAATTCTTTTCAAAGAACTCTGCAAGACCACCATCTCTGTCCTGGTCAACCAGGAGATCCAGCTAGCCAGGACTGAGGCACCAAGAAAAGGTTGCTCATACAAATGAACAGCTTATGGGGTGGCACACACAGTGTCTTTCACAGACTTAACTGCACTAAATACATCTTAATAGTACTGATAATGGCAATGGAACTGGAGTCTAGCTGGGGAATAGTTAGATGCAGCATACAGTTCTAGGCAATGTGCCCAGCAGTACCAGGAACAGAAGATGATGACCTTCAAGGAGTCCCAAACAATGACTGAATTATGAAGCACCAGTCGACAGATCCCCTACTGAAAAGAGAACACAGGCTGAGCACCTCATAACTCACCCCAACTTGGACCCACAAGGATCCAGATCAGAGCTGCCACATGTTTTTCAATTACTCACATGAGATTTCAGGAGTTTTCACTGTGTGTGACACTACAAACCCCCTGAGAGTGAAGGAAGCCAAACGTAGCACACAGGTTCCTACCCTCGGACAAGGCTGTAAATGAGCCCATAGTACCCTGGTTTTATGAAGGCCAAAGATAGCAAGGATCAAATTCCTTAGCCTACAGGGTTTGGATGAGTTGTAATAAAAGGGTGAGTCAATGCACAGGCCTCCTCTTAAGGCCAGAATATGCCAGTATAGTCTAAGGTGAGTCAAGTTCCCATCCCTTTATGGGCTTGACTTTGTGGATCATCTGCCTCATGACAGTCCATCTCTGGAGCTCCCTCTCAGATCTCACTGTAAATCTCCAGTGTACTAAACCCTTTTCTTATTCTCCTCTCAGTAATTTTATCATGTCCCAAGGGTTCATTTTGTCTTCAATATAGACAATGATCTCAAATCTGAACAGCTAGCCTTAACTGCTCTCATGACCTGCAGCCCTGCACCCTTAACTGCCAGTGGGAGACATCTTCACCTGGAAATTCAGTGTTCAAATATATCTTCATAGGCAACAATACCAAACCAGATCAATTAAGATGAAATTTAACAAAAGTTATTCACAAACACAAGATGGAAAGAGCGTGACAGGCAAGGGGGAGCAAGGAGGGGAATGTTGCTAGATTAAAACTCAGAATAAGTCAGCAGTGGGATATGGCGACCAAGTTAGGAAATTCAATCTTGGGCTACGCTGAGGGCCACTGCATCCAGGAATTGAGGTCAGAGACCTCACCACTGTGATTAGACATTTAGTACATGATTATCAGATTTAATAATAATAGCTAATATTTATATAGCACCTATTGTGTTAAGCACTTTACAATGATCTCCTTTGAGGAGCTAGGTGGCACAGTGGATAGAGTGCTGGCCCCAGAGTTAGGAAAGCCTCAGTTCAAACCCTCAGTGATAAGGTACGTGACCTTGGGGAAGTCACTTAACCTCTGTTTGCCTCAGTTTCCTCAACTGTAAAATGGGGATAATATTAGCAACTCCCTCCAAGAATGGCTGTGAGGAAATGAGATAATGGTTGTAAATTGGCAAAATACCTGGCACACAGCAGGTGTAATGTAAATGCCAGCTATCGCTGTAATAATAACTCATTATTAAGAGGTCTCTGATGTGACAATCTGTAAAGCCTCCAGAAAAGGATCATATCACATGTGGATCCCTTGAAAAAACTCGGGATATTTTGTCTGGAGAAGACCTGGAGGGAATGGGATAGCAGGATTCGAGTTCCTGAAGTGCTGTCAAGTTAAAGATGAAGTCACTTGTCCTGCTCAGAATCAGATTTACTCAGTGAATCAATAGTCAGTGTGCATTGATCAAGTGCCTTCTCCGGAGCCAGGCATTGTGTTAAGGAAACGGACAGACGCACAAACGGTCCCTACCTTCACATTCAGGAAGAAGCTCGGATTCACTTGGAGGAGATAACATTTACATAAGTAGATACACACAGGACATAGACCCTTAAAGCAGGAGGTAACACAAGGTTGGGGAGAAGAATACACAAAAGGACTTGAGCTGAAGGAAGCCAGGAGGCGGATGTGAGGAGGCAGCGCGTTCCATGGATGGCAGACAGTAGATGAAAAGACAGAGTTGGGAGGTGAACCATCACGTTCAAGGAACAGCAAAGATGCTGGTGTTGTTGGCTGTATCATCAAGACTGGAAAGGTAGGAAGGACTTTAGAAGTCAAATGGAGGATTTTATATTTAATTCTGGAGGTCACAGGGAGACATTAGTGGTTACTGAGTAAGGGAGGTGACATAGTCAGACCTGCACATTAGGAAGATCATTTTTGCCAGCTGAGTAGAGAATGGATGTGGAGGCCAAGAGACCAAGAAGAAGTCCTAGCCATGGGGGGACGACTGCACCAGACGGCAGCTGTGTGAGGAGAGGAAAGGGGACATATATGAAATGCTAGGGAGGTAGAAAAAACAAGACTTGGCAACAGATTAGATTACAAGGGATGAGAGCGAAGGAGAAGATGAAACCTAAGGTGCAAGCTTGGGTGACTGGAAGGATGGTGGTACCTTTAAGAGAAATAAGGAAATTGAGATGAAGGGAAAGCTTTGGGGAAAAGATAATGAGTTCAGTTTTGAACATACTGAGTCTGAGGTGCTTACAAGACAGCCGATTGTCCTGATAGAGACTGGAATTCAGGAGAGAGGTTATATCTGGATAAATCTATCTGAAAATCCTTGCCTAGAGATAACTGTCCATAAGTTGATGAGATCACTAAGCAAGATAGTATTTTTTATGATTTTTTTTTTCCCTGAAGGGAGAGAGCATGGCAATTGGGGTTAAGTGACTTGCCCAACATCACACAGCTAGTAAGTGTGTCAAGTGTTTGAGGTTGGATTTGAACTCAGATCCTACTAACTCCAGGGCCAGTGCTCTACTCACTGCGCCACCCAGCAATATAGAAGGCCAAGAGAAGATGACCAAGGACTGAGCCTAAGGGGGGGATCCACCATCAATGGAAGATCTGGCAAAAAAGAGTGAGGAGTAGTCAGACAGGAAGGAAGAAAATAGGAGGAATGTCATGAAAACATGAAGAAGGTAAGTGACAGTGTCAAAGCCCACAGATAAGTCAAGGATAAAGACAAAGGCCATTAGATTTCCAATTAAGAGGTCACTAGTAACTTTGAAGTGAGCAGTTTCAGGTGAGGACAAAAGCCAGACTGCAGAGGGTTAAGAAAGAGAGCAAGAGGAAAAGAATTGGAGACACTGAGGGTAGGACAGCTTTCTCAAAGAGTTTGGCCAAGAAAAGGAGGAAAGCTAAAGGTAGCAGGAGCAGATGGATCAAGAGAGGAGCACCATGCAAAATGGGGTGGGGGTGGTGTGCTGACAGGAGGGAAGAGATCTGTAGATAAGGAAAGACTGAAGATTAGTGAGAGAGCACAAAGCTGAAGGAAAAAATGGGTTCAGTTGTGCATATAGAAGGGTTTGCCTTGGCAAGAAGGTCGACCTCATCAAAGGAGACAGAGGAACATAAGATGGGAGGAGAGAAGAGAGAGTTCTTAGCAAATGACCTCAATCATTTTTTTTTTCAATGAAATATGGGAAAAAGTTCTTAACAGAGAGGACGAAGGGA
This sequence comes from Phalanger gymnotis, assembly GCA_028646595.1. Classification (NCBI taxonomy): domain Eukaryota; kingdom Metazoa; phylum Chordata; class Mammalia; order Diprotodontia; family Phalangeridae; genus Phalanger; species Phalanger gymnotis. The sequence continues at coordinate 371,975,554 of CM053624.1, read as the reverse complement.
GAGGTATTCTGCAAAGTTTGAAGAAGAACAAAAAAGTTTTGGGATAGCTACCATAGTGAGTGGAATAGTGAATCAACTAGTGAAATTTAAAAGGACTGCCTTGATACAGTGAGAACCCAGTGGAAATTATGAAACAGAAATTTGTAATGGACTCAGCATAGGAGCAAAAGTAGCATCTGGTTGGTATAATCTAAGGTTCAGGCTTAGAGCAAGACACGAGGGATTGCAAATAGGTGAGTGTGGCAAGAGACACAAGTACAGAACTGAACTATTTAACCAAGGGGTGAAGAAAAGGAAGGGAAGAAAGTACAGTCAGTCAGTGCAGAGGTGATGGCATAGGAAAGAACTGTGTAACAGATGGATCAGAGGTCACTGTGAGGATGAAGAACAAGGCTGGAGCTCAAGAAACAGAGGGAAAGATGTAATAATAGCATCCCTCAATAACTAAGTAGTCAATGGATGTGAAGAAACAGTTCCCAAAAGAAGAAATCCAAACTAATTAGTAATCATAAGAAAGAATGCTCCAAATCACTAATTGGCCGGGGGGGGGGGGGGCGGGGCAGAACGCACATCAAAATAACCCTTAGATTTTGCCTCACCCAGCAAATTGCAAAAGATGAGAAGAGGCAATGTTGAATGGGCTATGGGAAGAGAAGCACACTACTGCATTGCTGGTGGAGCTGAGAATCAGTACAACCATTTTCTAAAACAATCTAGAATGATGCAAATAAAGTGACTAAAACATCCACATTCTCTGACCCAGAAATTCTAAGGGCTTATACCCCAAGGAGGACATTGGTACGAATAAAGTCCATACAGACACCAAAACACTTAGAATAGCACTTTTTCTGGCAGGAAATAACTGAGAACAAACTAGACAGACACTCATTGATTGGGAAGCAGCTAAACAAAATGTGTCAATGTGACTATAACATTTGTGTGCTTTAAGAAATGACAAATATGATGAATACAGAAACATGCAAAGACTTACATGATCTGATATTGAATCAAGTAGTAAGCAGAGACAAGAAAACGGTACACAATGACTACAACAATATAAATGGAAGTAACAACCATAAAAAAAATCAAAAATAAATCTGGTAATATCACAATCAGGGCCCAAAAGACTTAAAAGACCTTCCCACTCCACTTCTCTGTGGAGGTAAAAGGTCCACAGGTGTTATTTATTTATTTTCAGACTTTTCCTTTTTTTCTTCAAAAACGATTATTTGTTACACTGGATAGTTCTCTTGTGGAGTGGGGTATACTGGGAGAAAAATTCTGGTGAATTGAAAAAGGCATCAGTAAAAAAAAATTAAGATGTCATGGCAGAAAAACTATGATGAGGTAAGGAATTTGAGGGTTCATGAATATGGAAGTGGAACACCTATGAGTGATGGCAAGATCAAGGGCAGGATCATCAGTGGTCAGCTAAAGTGGAGTGAAGGAAGAGGACACAGGAAGTGAGTAGACTGGAAAGCTGGGAAGTTAGCGAAACAACAAAGTGTATGTTAAAGTTCCCTAAGGGCAGAAGTTGGGATCAAGAAGAAAGGCTCTGAATCAGGCACACAACTCTGAGAAAGGAAGGAGAATGTCCTAGAGGTTGGCAGATTACAGCTACCAGAATCTTGGCTGGATGATACATTTGGATTAGATGAACTCTCTTTAAAGGTGATGGTGGCAGCAACAGAATCCAGCGGGGCACTGGAGAGCAAGGAGCATTCCGACTGAAGCCTGGCTTGACCACTATCTGCTCACCAACTTCAAAAGAGCTCCCTACAGGGTGTATGAAAGCTTTCAACTACCTACCCATCCAACTCCATCAAGGGAGCAGCACTATACGCAGCTGTCTGGGCCCAAGACTTCTAATGGAACCAGGTAACTCTGACAGACTGGCAGCTAGTCACTAGCTGATTAAAAGTCTGACAGATCCCATCTCAAACGAGGGTTCTCCTAATTAAACCAGCAACCACCCAAAAACAAGACCTGCCTCAATACCCAGCTGCATTAATGCTGCCCCTCTGTTCCTTCTTCATAGGAAACTCAGGAGAGGGATGGACATGAGAAATCGGCGAAGCTTACTGCAGAGGGGACGTGGTGATACTAATACATTACCAGAAAACGATGCAACAGCATGCCTGAGGAAGTGGCTCAAGGAAAAGATTTATAGGATTATAGAATCTAGAGCTGAAAGAGGCCTCCCAAAGGCATCATATGCAAACTCTTCAGTTTGCAGAGAAGGTAAATGATTTGCCAAAAGTGACAGCCAGTTAATAAGCATTTATTAAGCTCTTAAAGAATGTGCCAGAACTGTGCTAAGTGCTGGGGATACAAAGAAAGGCAAAAGAAAGCTCCTGTCCTCAAGCAGTATGCTTTCTACTGAGGGAGACAACACATTTGTGTTTGTGTGTGCATGCATGTATGTATAACACAAGATACATACAAAGTAAATAGAAAGTAATCTGAAAGGGAAAGACCTAGCAGCTGGGGTGGAGGTGAAGGACATGCTGGGAAAGGTCTCAAGGCCAAGTCAGATTTGAGCAAAGTCTTGAAGGAAGCCAAGGAAACTAAAAGACGGTGGCGAGGGGAAAGAGCATTCTGGGCATGGGGGGACATGCAATGGCAGTGTCCCCAGAGGGTCATGTCTAAGGAAATGCAAATAGGCCGCTGGGGCTAGACACAGAGTTAAGCATAAGAAAGCCACAGAGGGCCAACTTCAGAAGAGACATATAGGACAGATGATTTTACATTTGTTCCTGGAGCTACAAGGGAAGCCCTGGGGCTCTCTGTGTGGCAGGGTAACACCTCTGTCGAACATTTTTTAAAAATATACCTGGCAGCTGAGTGGAAGAAGGACTGGAATGGGGAGACGGGTTGGTTAAAAGGTTCTAGCAGCGACCCAAGGCAGTGCTGGAAGCCAGGTCCATCTTCAGATGCAGAAGCCACTGTACTACATGCCTGTACAGGATTCTACAGAGAAGCCACCAGATGAAATGAAACTTTCTATCTGCTCTCCCTTCCCTTCCCCCACCCCTGGGGTACTCCACCTCCATATCTTCAAATGTGTGTGCTTGGGGGGAGAGAGGGAGGACCCACCACCTCCACTGAAGGTGCCCAGTGGTAACAAAGACTATATACAGCTGATCCCAGAAAATGAGACAAATGACTTAGAAGAAATATGTGAAGGAATAACTCTCAGATGTCATCTAATCCAATGTTCCTAGTGTTCTTAGGGTTTAGAGGTTAGCTCAACACAACTCCAACGTGTCTTGGGACCCCGCCTACGGATGAGAAAACTGCAGGGAACACAGATGAGGGGCATACCAAGCTGCCTCTTGAAAACCAGAAACCACATTTCGAAGGTATGTAGGGAACTGAGGCAAATTTACAATGAGGTATTCTCCAATTGATAAAGGGATGAGAATAGGAAGTTTTCAAAGGGAGAAAGAAATCAAAGCTATCAACAGCCATATAGATAAAAGTGCTCTAAATCATTAATAATTACAAAATTGCAAATTAAAATCACCTCGAATTCATCAAATTGGCTAAAATATCAGAAAAAGAAAAGGGCTAATACTGGAGGAGATATGGGAAAATAGGTACACTAATGGACTATTGGTGGGTCTGTGAACTAGGTCAACCACTGTGAAGAATAGTTTGGAACTACACCCAAAAAGCTATTAAACCATGCCTATCCTTTAGGCCAGCAATACCACTGCTAGGTTTATACCCCAAAGAACAGGAAGAACGGAAAAGGACCCATGTGTACGACAACATTTAAAGCAGTTCTTCTTGTGGTGGCAAAGAACTGGAGAGTGAGGGGAGGCCTATCAATTGGGGAATTGCTAAAAAGTTATGGTATATGACTGTGATGGAATGTTATTGTGCTATAAGAAATGAAGGACATGATTTCAGAAAAAACCTGGGAAGACTTATATGAACTGATGCAAAATGAAGTGAATAGAACCAAAAGAACAATTTAAGCCACAGAAACAGCTATAAAAGATAATGAACTTTGAAAGACTTAGTAACTCTGATCAACATAATGTCTAGCCACAATTCCTAAAAACTCGTGATGTCCACCTCCAGATAGAGAGCTAATGGACTCAAGATTACAAACTGAAGCAAAATTTCTTATCTTTTGTGGACAGAGCCAAAACTGAAATCTGTGTTGTATGACTACACATATTTATAACGGGTTTTGTTTCTTTTCTTTTTTCTTCTTTTTTGCTTTTTCAATGGGGTGGGGGAGTAGGAAGCGGGAGAATTCAGAACTGGAAATTTTTTAAAAATTGAATTTAAGAATGGAAAAGGCACAGGAAAAGGGAAAGGAAGAGGGAAACCAGAGACCATTCAGTCCCAGAAGATTCTTTTTCAAATGGTAGATGATTCTCTCAGGACCACCTGTTCCTTTAACCCCAAAAAGGGAAGGATTAGTCTCTGATGGGACCCTCTATATAATGTCAGTCACTGCCTAGTGGGAGGAGTGGGGGACAGAGTCAGGACACCTAGCTTCCACTACAGCCTTTAGACTCAGACTAGTATTGACCAAGGGCAAGTCAAATGGCTCAGAGCCTCAGTTTTCTGACCTATAAAATGGGGATATCTCAAAGAGTTAGGACAGCTCTTTGGAAACCTTAAAGCCTGTGGAGTTAGTATTGCCATCCAGGACTTCAATACTTTAGGAGGCTCCCTGGATGGTATAATATCAATTAAGTTGGGTGTCTTTAAGCCCTACTAGGTGCTAAACCCCAGGCCCCAAACTCCTATCTATTAGGTGCTAAACCTATGTGGGTGTGAATTGGTAACTAAGGTGGGGCTCCAGGTGGGGCCAATGAAGGGAAGTGCTAACTCCAGTGCCAATAGTAAGAGCTTAAGTTCTGGTTGATCAGATGGCGTTTCATGACATCTGAAACTGTATAAAAAGAGAGAACAGGGTTATATGCTTAAGGCTCTCACTCCTGGAGGCACAGGACTCTGGGCAGCCAGCTGTAAGGGCCTACCTGCTGAACTCTGATGTTGATGGTTTTCTTGGTAACTATGGATTGTTTTTGGTCTGTTGATGTTAGTAATTTGTTTGCATTTGCTCTGAAGCTCAGGGTGCTGGCTTTTCCCTCTGAGCTGAGTGAATGATATTTGTATGTTGTATGTTAGTAAAGCAGATCAAAAGAACCTGAGCTTGCAGTGTTCTGAGCTGGTTGTTGTTGGTTTTATACCCCCACAGCAGATGCTAGCCAAACTGTTGAAACAGATGGTTCCAAGAGCATGCCCAACAGCCAGGTCATGTTGATGCAGCAACAAAAGCACTGGGTTCAAATCCTGGCTGATGCTTTTTTACCTATTTGACCTCAGTAAAGTCATTCTAGCACTCTCAGCCTCAGTTTTCTCATCTATAAAGGAAGACAGCCAGACCACAGTCCTTTAGGCTCACTCTAGGTCTTAATCTCTGGTCCCTTGTGCTATGAAGTTCTGGCATCCCCATCTCAGACATCTTAGGATGTCGGCCAATATTAACCAAGGACTATGAAATCCATCTAACCCTCAGTGGCACTAATGGTGTCTTAGTGGCAGGAAGGCTTGGTATGTATGGGACCCCTCACTCATATTCCCTGCAATTCTCCTGCGGGCACACAGAGCTGAACTTAACTAGCCTAGTATCTCAAGAAGTTTTAAGTTGCTTCCCCTAGTAGCTGACAATGTCAGCTAGAACAGTGAGAAAGGTTCTGGATTCGTTTTTAGCGTTCACAGCCCGCTGGTGTCCCTGGGAGGAGAAAACAGACCCCTCACAGAGATGCCACCCTAGTAAAGATAAGATTCCACACTAACGGTGAGAACTTCTTGGATAATGGTCACTCTCATTCCCCACCCACAATAACAGAGGCTCCTTTATTTCTCCAGAAATCTACTTGCACTCTCACCTCGCTGTGGATAATGGCCCCCTTTCAGCTCCCCCTCCAAGTTCAGATGAATTTTGTTGGCAGAATGCCAGCTCAGATCCACTATCCAACAAGGCACAACCAAGAGGATATTAAAGCAGGACCTTGGCAGTTATCACCTCCTAATGAAGGCAGCTAGGCAACTTCCCTCCACCCCATGAGGTTTGGCTACAATCACTTGCTCCTCTACTCCACATCGAACTCATCTTCCACAAAAACAGTAGGTTTTTTCACCATAGATTCTTTTCTACAATCAGCCCCTGCTCCACAATGATAACCTGGGACAGCCAGAGACGACAAAGATTTGTAAGAGAGAGAATGTGCACCCAGTGCTGACACCAACCTGGCCTGATAGCCAGAGGATCCCAGGGGATCCTTGGCAATTAGAGAACCTCCAGACTCTCTGACAAAGAGGTTGTCTCTCTCCTCCCTACCTAAGTAGTGAAATCTGATGCTTTTTAGCTCATTTTGGCCATGCAGTCATCCCATGTCTATTCTTTACCCACAACTTAGAATTCCAACCAACTACTCCCACAAGTACTGATCCACACCAACAACTGTCAGGCTCCTGACAGCAAGCTGAAGAGCGTAAACAAGTCCAGCAGATGTAGACATTACCTGTAGTATTTTATTTGATGGATTGAGAAGGATACAGGCAGAAAATCTGGAACCAGGCTCAAAGCCTTTATCCTCAGCCTTGAAAACAAAAGGTACCAGAAGTAGCCCTGGAAGGGGCAATGAATGGAAGTCTTTACCTCCAAATTACAATGGCATCCCTTGTCCAGCTCAACCTCTTCAGTAACTCTGCTACTGAATTATCGCCGAGTAAAACCCAAACCTTATTTCTTCCCACCCCACTCTCAGATCTTGTGAATGTCTAAGTCTGACCAAGATTCTGCAATGGGACCCTTTTGAGCCAATCAGCTGGTCTACCCAGCTCCTAGTACTAAGAGATGGCTCCCCGTGCCTAAACATCACCCACACTCACTGCATTTACGATTCTCATCCTGGGAGAAAATGCTGCTCAGCCCAAACCCAGCCACAATCCTCAGTCAAGGCCAGCCCTCCCTATCGGGTCACTGAGCATCTACCCAGGCAAATCACCGGAGAGCGGGAAGAAAGACAAAATCACTGTCCCACCCTCAAGGAATTCACATTTTAATGGTTCCCTCCAGGTCCCTATATAGGCAAATACAAAGGCAGGAGAAAAGGTGAGTAAGTAATCACTACGATGTTTGGGCCTGAATGAAGGATACAGGAAGTTAGGTTTCTGGCACTACCAGGAGAAGCTTTCAGGCCAAGCTACTTACAACAGCAGTATTTGCCTAAGGGTGCATTAAAGCTCCCCTCACTAGTCTCATCAGTAGAACTTTCCAAGCAGACACAGGGAAATAAGAGACCACCTGCTGGAGTATTTGGAAGAGAATGGAGGTGAGGGGAGCACAAGATCAGATTACCTTTAAAATTCTATAATCCTGATGCTGCTAAACAAAATTCTGTGACAGTTATGTATGCTCAATAAAGATATTAGGCTGCTAGGCGATAGAGTGGCTGGGCCTGGAGTCAGGAAGATCTAAACTCAAATCTGACCTCAGATACTTATTAGCTCTATCAGGGCTGTCCAAAATGCAGCCGCATGTGGCCCGCAGCCCCCCTACAAGCATAGAAATTTACATAAATGCTTAGTAAGCCAAGCCGGGCTACCACAGAGCTCCCACTAAACGGCAAATCAAAATATATTGTCTATTGTTTCAATAAACCCTAAGGTTGGACAGCCCTGACCTATGTGATCCTGGGCAAGTCATTTAACCTGTCGAAGTTTCATCCGCAAAAGAGGATAACCTGCCTGTCAAGGCTGTTGAGGATAAAATAAGAAAACAATTGTAAAACCTTTAGTACTGTGCCTGGTACATACTGAGTGCTATGTAAATGCTAGCTGGCATTACTGTTATTAAAGAGTTTGTAAAGAAAAATTTTACAAAAAGTAGGTTGGAGGGGTTTTTTAAGCATTTATATAATGCCTGTATAGGAGGCACCATGCTAAGTGCAAGGAAACTTGAACAGACAGGAATGAGATTTGGTGATGAACTCGAGGAAGCAAGGACGACACCAAGCCTGAAGGCGCAGGGGAATTTGAGAATGGTGGGAGCCTTGACAGTTCAGAGGATAATTCCAAGGAGGTGGGGTTGGGGGACAGTGATGCATTCTGTTCTTTGCTCTAGAAAGGAGAACCAGGACCAATGGGCGGATGATGCAAAAAAGGAAAACTTCCTAACAGTGAGAAAGGTAAAGAGTTACCTACCAATTATAGCTATCACGAGGTCAAATAGGGACCTCAGGAAGTAATGAGGTCCCCATCATTGATGGTCTTCAAGCAAAGGGTAGATGACTACTTATAGTCCGGAATGTTACCTAGGGGATTCTCATTCAGGTACTGGGTGTCTTCTGAAGGCTCTTTCAAGAACTCAGATTCTGGGAATTTGAGCACAGACAAGAATTTGGGGAACAATGTATGAAAAAGGTGAAAAGACAGGCTTAATATAGATGATGAAGGCCTTCAAATGATAAAGCAGGAGTGTGGAATTTACTAGGTGGGCCACAAGGGGTATTTAAAGGCCACATTATTAGCAGTATACATTACTAAATTTACTCTGGCAATGGCGCAAGAAGAGAATAAACTAAGCAGATACAGGAGGCTGGGAGGCTGGGTGGAAGGTATTTCAGTCTGGGCTAAAAGTAATAAAGATGTTACTTAGTGAGGTAACAGTAAGACTAGAGAGGACCGATTGCAAAGATCATGTGGAATGGCATTCAAAACTCTCTCTGACTGAACACAGTGTCAAGGAGGGCCCAGAATTCAAGCCTGGGTGATAAAGATATATTATTATCATTATTATTCATTCAACAACCGGTTGTTATGCACCTGCTCTGGGCCCATCACAGTGCTAGGCACTGGGGCCTAACTACAGAGACAATGAGGAAACAGAAGATTCTGTTCCATTGGGAGACCATAAGTATAAACAAAGTATATTCAAAATAGGCACAAGGTAATATGGGAGAGGGGGAGAAAGCCTTATGTGTAGAAGGTGGTATTTGGGATAAGCTTTGAAAGCCCTGAGGACACTAAGAGTCCTCTGAGCTGAGGAGGAAACAAAATCTAGGCACAGAGACTAGCAGGCCGGCATTCCATGTGAAGCCCAGCAGAATAAGCTTTGAAAGATGGGCTAGAGAAAAGCTGTGAAGGGCTTGAAAAAAACAGTAGAGTTCATATTGATCCTGCGGAAAACTAGAGTAAAAGTTCTCAACCATGCCTGCAACATGGACCCCTTCTCAGCATGCTTTTAAAGGGATAAATCCATAGGACTGCCAAGGAAACCAATTATATGAGACATAGATATCACAATATTTTTTGAAAAAGTTCACACAGCCCAAGTAAAGAACTGGCACAGAGCTGTTGTTTGTAAAGCTGTGTCATTCCTAGAAATGACAAGATCTAACAGCTGATTGGCTATGCAGTAGAAGAGCAAATATGGAAAGAGTTAAAGGTTAGGCTGAACCCAGAAAACTGAGGACTGGTAGGATGGTGATACCCTCAACAAGAGTGGCTGGTGGGGAAGAGAGATAACAGCTCTGCTTTGGACATACTGAGTTTGAAATGCCTATAGAACATCTACTTTGAAAGCACTCAACAGGTTATAAGAAACTACAGCTCAGGATACAGTGTAAATGAGAGCTGAATATATGCATCTAGGAATCCTCTTCTGTGATGAAATTTAAACTCATGGAATTGGTGAGGTCATTGAGAATACAGAAAGAAGAGGACAGAGATCTCATATACAAACACTAGAGGATAGGACGCAGATAACGATACAGAGCAAAGAAGACTAAAAAGAAGCCAGATAAGAGAACTACCTAGAAAAACTCCTGCGATAGGAGAGAATCTAAGAAAGGCTGAGCAGTGGCCTGTGCAGCAGAGTGACCAGAAAAGATGAAGACTGAGGATGGACCATCAGATTTAGTAACTTGAGAAAGAGCAGGTTCCAAGTAAGAAAGTAATGAAAAGTAGATATGAGGGCAAGGTAAGGAATTTGGTTTGGGGCATCTTCAGTTTGAAGCACCCAGGTGATACACATGAGGCAGGTAGAGATGAGGTAAAGTTCATGCAGCAACAGCTTCCGGAACAAAGATACATATGTAAGAGTCCTCCATGTACAACCAGCTAAACTCTAGAACCAAATACAAGCAAACAGAAAGGGTCCAAAGGAAACAGAACGTCGGATGCTCCTGTGACCTGCTCCTCCAGGCAGCCTTTCTCTTCTCCCTAAAATCTTAGTGCTTCCACCCTCATCAAATAGCTTGATCTATTTATCTAGTCTCCTCGCACCTCCATGAGAGAAAATTCAACAGCCTCTACACTCCAGAAATGTATCATTCTACTAAGGGTGGGGAGTAGGGAGAAAGAAGGGCCCATGCAAACAGCAAAGTATATCCATTAGCACTGAAGGGGAAAGGCCTTCAGGATCTTTGCATCTCTAGCAGCCAGCCTAGGGTACCCTACACAGAGTAGGGGCTTAAGTGATTAATAACTCAATGGGATGAACTAGACAAGAGATTTGAGAGATTCCTACATTTATGGGTTAGAAGGAGAACAACAGACCACAATGAACTTTCCCCTTCTTCATTAGAATTTTTTGGCCAGAGTACAGCAACCAGTATGATGAAGGGTTCATTTGAAAATCCGCAACCAGGCAAGTGTTAGAAGACCAGTTAAGTCTACTCCCAGATCCATTCTTTATTAGCTGAATGACCCCAGGTAAGTCACTTCCCCTCAACAGGCCTCAGTTTTCCCTATCTTTAAAATGAACAAGCTGGATGAGATGAGTTCTAACGTAATTTCCAAGTCTAAAAAATTATGATTCCATGTGAAACAAGGGGGAAAAAAGATGAACACACTAGATAAGGTTGGCCTAGAAAAGTCTAAAGTCTTCTTTAAATACCGGTAAAACTCACAGGAAAAGGACTTTATCTCTATGTTATTCCATAGGGCAGAATTAGGGCCAAATGGAAGAAGTATTTTAGAGCACGACAGACTTCAGCACAGGATTCAAAGAAGTCACCTTCCATTTTGGAACTGTCCAACAACAGAAAGTGCTGGGTCAGTGGGTAAAAGAACCACCCCCACCCCCACAAGTATTAACCCACTTGAAAGGCTATTTAGGGACATTAGAGCAGAGAATTCCTCTAGAAGAGGGAGGTTTCATTAAAAATGACTTCTGAAGTACTTTTTGACTCTAACACTAGAGGAGTACAAACACTGCTACCCACAAAATCACAGGGAGGACTAGGACTGTTCAGTTTTGTCACCACACTCTTTAAGGCACAAAGAAACAAGCCAAAATACAAACCACAGATTGCTTTAGGCCCCAAGTCAGTTACTTTAAAGTTCTGGGACTGGGCATGACCAGAGGAAACGCAAAGGCAACCACACATTTTCAAAGGTTCAAAGCTCCAGTCACATGTTAAATTTCATAAAATATGAAAAGGTTTAAATCTGCTATATGTATTGACATCAACTTAGAATAGTTTTGGTTTTTTTTTTCCCCTTTAAAAGGTGGGGGGAGGATAAACCTATAATTTCACTGGTCAAAGAAACTCCTAGGGAGCAAACTCCTTGCAACAGTTCCAGTCTGCAGCTCCTACTCTGAACTGTCTGGCATATAAATCAGTTAAATGACTTGCCTAGGCTCACATAGCTTAATTTAAACTCAAGTGCCCCTAGGTGGGTCTTGAACTCATCTGATTCCCTGACTTGCAAAATACTCTAAGCTGCCTCTTTATAAAATAAACCTGGTTAATTCAAGTTAGTTATATTTCAATACCACACTATTTTCCACCTGTCTGGCACCATGAGAGGTGCTGTAAAAATTAGTTCATATCTTTATTTTGCTTTAAAAAATAGCCAGAACCTACAAGGCCCTGTCTTTCCAAAAGATATGTGAGCTCTCAGAGAGGAGGGACCGTTTTTGCCTTGATGCCTGGCTGGGTCCACAGTACATGCTTAATAAATGCTTGTTGACTTTATGGAATCTTATTATACTGAAGCTTTATGACAAAGAAGCAACAAGAAAAGAAAATGTGTATTTTAGCTGATTCCAATTTGCATCTTGTGATACTCCAGAGCAGTGTTCTGCTTTGAGGAGTATTCTGAACCCTTCAAAATTGATCTGCTTTCACTTTGAACCATGCCTACTACCAGCACCCCGTGTCCCTTCCTAAAAGATGTCAGAACACATGGTCACCAACTCTCAAAGTCTGAGAATGCTACAACAGCTGGTTAAAGTGTGAGGATCTTTTTTTAAAAAAAGTTGGCTAACAACCATGGAGACCAACTTTAGGTATCAAGATGTAAGGAAGCCTCAACCATGAAGCTGACTCTGAGCACCTCAGTGGATGGAAGGCGGGCGGAGGAGCGCAGCAAACAGAGGAGCTTCTGCTGGTGCCAACACCAGGCTTAATGGGGGAGGGCGGTTTCTCCCCCCAGTTCTCCCCGCTGCACTAGGGGCGAAGGTGTGGGACGGGGTGTTCCCCACGGGTTTCAGCTCAGAAGCGTGACTTTCAGGCATCCGCTATGGGACTGGAGTCACCGCACAAGCGCCTTCGCACACCGAACGAGAAGCCACAGGACACAAGGTCTCAGCACCAGCAACTGGCGCGGGCTCCTGCGGTCCTGGCGGACTCCGCCCTCTCCCCGCGCCCCCCCTCACCCGGGATCCCCACCCCTCTCCCCCTCCCGGTCTCCCGCACGCAGCCTGCAGCCTGCACTCACCTGACAGCCGGGCTGTAGGGGCTCCGGGAGCGGCGCCAGCTGCTGCCGCCGTACGGGCTGGGCGACACGTCCCCTCCGCGCTCGTACGAGCTGTGGCGGCTGTAGCTGGGCGAGCGGCGGCGGCCGTACGGGCTGGGCGAGCGCGGCCCGCGCCGCGAGTACGGACTGCTGCCGGCGCCGCCACCCCCCGGGCTGCTCGGGGACTTGCGGCCGCGCGGGGCGCCGTCCTCGCGGGCGCCGGCCGGGCTGGGCGAGCGCGCGCGACGCCGGTAGGCCTTGGGCTCGCTCTTGTCGTCGCGGTAGGCCCGCGGCGTCTCCTTGTAGGCCGATGGCGGCTCCTTGGCCGCCTTAGTCCGGCTGCGGTGCGCCTTCGAGTCCCGCTCCTTGCGGCCCGATGCGCCCGACGCGCTCTTGCGGCGCCCCCCGCCGCCCCCGCCGCCCTTGGCCGAGGCCTCGGACGCGCGGTCATCGCCGTGGCCGTGGCGGCCGCGGGACTTGGCCGAGGCCTCGCCGGCCCCGGCGCGCTGCGCGTCCCGCCGCCGGTGCTCGCGGTGCCGCTCCTTGCTGCGGCCCCCGCCGCCGCCGCCGCCGCCTCCGCCGCCCCGGTGTTCCCGGCGCGGCCTGCGCTCCGACGAGCCCCCGCGCCGCGCCGGCGCCCCAGGCGACGAGGCCGGGCTGGCCCCGCCGGCCCCGGGCCCGGCCCCGGCCCCCGGAGCGCCGGGCGGCCCCAGGCCCTGCTCCGACTGGGAGCTCACGTCGTCGTAGTCGGCGGCGGGCGGGCTAGCCGCCCCGGGCCCGGTCCCGCCGCCCCCGTCCTGCGGCCGCCGCGGCGGCGGCGGAGGCTGCGGGGGCAGCGAGGGCGAGGGCGGCGGGGGCTGCTGCGGCGGCGGCAGCGGCGGGAGCGGCGGCGGCGGGGGCTGCGGCGCGAAGAGCCGGCGCCGCTCGGCCTCCTGCCCGGCTCGGGCCCCGCGGCGCCGCTTCTGCCGGGCCGCGGCGCGCCTCTTCCCCCTGGGCAGCCGCTTGAGCTCGAGCCCCGGCGGCCCCGGCCCCGGCCCCGGGCTGAAGCAGCAGGAGGAGGACGAGGAGGCCGCGGCGGCGGCGGCTGCGGCGGCGGCCGGGCCCGGGGCCGCCAGGAAGAGCAGGGAAGGCGGCGGCTGCGGGGGCGGCGGCGGCTGCGGAGGCGGCGGCGGCGGCTGCAGGAGCTGCGGCTGCAGGAGCGGCAGGAGCAGCGGCGGCTGCTGCGGGGACAGGAAGCGCCGGCGCTTGCGGCGCTCCTCCAGCTTCTTCTCGGCCCAGCTCAGCCCGGCCCCGGACCCAGCCCCGGACCCGGCCCCGCCGCCGCCGCCGCCGCCGCCCAGGGCCGTGTCCGAGCTGCTCGGCATGGGGGGGCGGCTGCGGGCCCGCGGCGGGACGGGCCGGACGCGGCTGGCGGGCGGGGCGGGCTGGCGGGCGCGGCCTCCTCCGACTCGGGCTCCGGCGGGCCCGGCTCACACCCGGGCCATGGCCATGCCCGCGCCCGGAAGCGACAACAACAGCGGCGGCCTCGGCTCGGGCTGCTCCTCGGGCCGTACAAGGCGGAAGTGGCGCGGCCGCGGCCCGGGCGCCTCACTCCATCCCGCCCCGACGTTGGGCTCCGGGTTGGCAGGCGGGCGGCGGGCGTGTGTGTGCGCGGAGCCTCGGCCGGCCAGGCGCTCGGTCCTCTTCGGGCGGCGGCGGCCCCACGCACGCGCGCGCGCCCTCGCTCCTCCTCGCTCTCTCACGGTCCTGATCCCGGTCCCAGCGGCGGCGGCGAGGGGCGGCGGCGTCGGCGGCCTCCGAGGCCTGGGCCTGACAACAACTCCCGGCCTGCAGCCTCGCGCACGCAGCGGCCCCAGCGGGACTGACGGGCGCGCGCACGGCGACGACGGCGGCGGGGCGCGAGAGTGCGTGAGGCCGACCGAGGAGAGCGTAGCTGACTGACTGACAGACCGACGGGGCGGGGGGGACGGAAGGGGGCGGGACTTCCTGGAGAGTAAGGTTTGGGGAGAGGGAGGAGGGTACGGGGATGGCGCCAGAGATAGGCCCGAGCAGTGTCTTCTTCCTCATCGACCCACTTTTGGCCCCTCCCCTGAGGGCAGGCTGCCCCGCCCCTTCCCCTTTCTCTTGTCTAGGGGAAGGTAAGGAGGAGCGTGAGAAGGGGCGGGAGCTACAGCCTGCACGGCCCCTCCCCTTCGCTCCCCTCGACTGCCCTCGGTGCGCGCGCGCTCGGGCTGGACGCTGCACCGGGGGCGCGCACGCACACCTCACACACATAAGCGGAGATGAATGGCGACGGTGCTAGTAGAGTCAAATGCCCTCTGAGTTGCCTCGTCGCCGCCCTCGGCGTGCTCGCGCCTCGTGCGTGCGCCGGAAGTCGGTGCGGAGACGTCGCTCTATTTCCGGGGAAATGGAGAAGGGGGGTGGAGAGGAAGATGCGTTACCGGAAGGGGAGGAAGGCCGAGGGTCGGCAGCTCTGGCCGCGGCCTCTCCTTGGACACCGTCCCGCCACCAGCGCCAGGGCCTGGGCGGAAGGTGCGGGGGCCGCGGCTTCCAAGACCCGAAGAAAACCACCCTGTGAGGCTGGGAAAGCAGGAGGGAGCCGAGGCCTCGCCGGCCCGCCCCGGCCCCGCCTCCCCTTTCGGGTACGGCGCCGGGTCCCCTTGATGCGGTCTCGGGCGGGAGCCCCGAACGGGACCCCGACCCAGCCTCAGGCACCTCGAGACATCGCGTCTGCCCCCGGGGCCTAGACCAGGAGGCCAGGACTAGGCCCGAACCAGGGGTCTGGGCCGGCCCGGCCGCTTCCCCGTGTCCGGGCCGGGCCCGAATTCTCGTCCTTCCCGTATTTTCTCTGCCGGCCCCTTTGGGATGCGTTTCCTTCGCAGTCGCATCGCATGTGCTTTGCTTGATGCCTTCAGAAGCCCCCCGGGAAGGTGGCCTCAGCCAAGAGTGGGGTTCGGAGAGCCCAGGCTGCAGCGTGGGCGACTCCCGGGCCGCCCCCGCCCCGAACCCCTTGGTGTGTCTACACATGCATGTTTTTGTGCCAGAACCTACCTTCGCACCCACCAGTCATCCGCGGTTCTCCCAGAGTGCGTCCCCTCCAGCCCCCAGCCCAGGCGCCATCTCGTTCTTGTTCTGGTCCACCCCCCACCCCCGCCTTGGTTTTACCTACGGGACCCTTAGAGGCTCCCGGAATAGTTGGTAAGCTCCTCACGCCCAGGACTTTATAATCATCTCACCCGCCCCTGTGTTACGCGGGGCAGGAGCCATGGTAGGTGCTTAACAAGCCTATGTAAAGGGTGTGACCATTTAAGATGTCCAGGCCAAAACCCGAGATGAACACTCGGGAAGTATGGAAGCGCAGGGCTACAGCCCCTGACTAAAAAGGAGCTTACAATAAGGTGAACTCCAAAGTTGCCAGAAAGGTGAGGGTTTATTTTTTTATTGGACTCTAGCAGTTGAGCTGTGAGGGTCATCTGGATTTGGACTTATCAAATGAATTAAATTTCTGTTGTGAAGTAATAAAGAACAATAAAATTAAGGAATTTCCAAGTGAAACTTAGAGCTCTGTAATTATTTTAAAATATGAACATTCAAAAATTCTGTACCTTTTAACAAGGCATACTCGTATTTATGCCCTAATCCTATTTTCTTGGTGGCATATCCATTTATCTTCCATCTGATTTTAGGATTAGATAATGTTATTTTTTATTAATTGTATTTTAAAATTTGGCAGAGCAATCAGTTTTTCCCCATAATTCTGAAAACTTTGCCAATTTTTTCTTACTGTATTTTTTTATATTATTCTATAAATGTAATTTGTGCCCTGACCTGAGGTTCATGGAGAAATGAGGTTAAGCCTTGTGGCTTCTTCATAGTTTTTCTTTAACTTGCTTCCCTCCCCTCTTCATCTCTCAGCTCAGGATTTCCCCTTGGAACCTCAGAATTAGGACCTTTAGAAAAACTAACAAGCCCTCAGATCCCATACAAACCAGTAACAAGCCATCAAGTATATGGTACAAATTACGGAGGTATAGACGAAAGGGCTCTTCAAGCCCATAAACTGGCAAAACAACTCTAGTGGACTTATGCCACCCAGAGATATTTAGAGTTTGCCTGTCTTATGTTATTGCTAGGTTTAAAGCCCTTCTCCTACAACTACCACCAGGGGAAAATTTCTTGAGGGTGTTAGAAAGTCAAGTAATCCTCTCTAGTAAGCCCACCTCCCAGACTAGTCCATTAGTATTTTGATGGCTATTGCATCAGATCTTTGATTTGTGAAATATTATTTTGCTATATTATGAGCTTGACCTGTCAGTCTGTAGGAGATGTCCTTATCGTTCAGTTTCCTTATCGTGTCAGTTTGACAGTATTTCTGTCAAAAATAATTTAAAATTTGTCTTTATAGCTCTTATGTGTATATTAGTAGAGTAAACCCACATATTTGGTTCATTCTTTGAGAATATTTCTCAATTTTTCTTGATTGTCGATAAGATTTTTTTTAAATACAGATGATATTTGTAGGGTTATCTTGTAATGAATCAGTTTTTCTAAACCTGCAATCTTGTTCTTGCTATATAACTAATGCAATAACAACTGTAACTCAAATACCTTGCCACATGGCTATAATTAGCAATGAGAAATCCCTAATAGCTTTAATAAGATATAGCTTTTAGAGGTTAAAGCTTAGCTGCCTGCTTTTCAACAGCTATTTTAAGTCTCTGTGATAACAAAAGTGAGCAATGGCATATTGGCATGGCTTGTCACATTCAGCGCTAAGTGTTCATAAGAACATCCTACTTTTAATCAAGTTCAGATCGTTTTAAAATTGTAACTCCTTTCAAAACAGATTGATCATTCTTCCAGATTTGTACCCCACTGGGATCTAGATTCCCGGTACTGACTTGTTCCAGGTGAAAGAGCAACAAGGGTTTTTACATCTTGGCTTTGCTCTTTACTGACTTTTACTGACCTTGAGCAGATCACCTCACCTGAGACCTTTTTTTTCTCATCTGGAAAAGGAAGGGATTTGGACTAGAGAAACGTAACTTCTTCACTGATCATGCCTTTTTCATGTCAGCTTGCTAGAACTAACATTCCTGAAATTATGCCAGACAGGAATGGTGACAGCGAAAAGCTCTGCCATGCTATCTGATCTAAATTTTGCGGCTTGATGCCAAACACAGTGCCCTGTACACCAGCGCTTAATAAAAACCAGATCTTTTACTTAGATTAAGGAAAAGTCATTCTGTTCACATATTTTAGTGATTTTTTTTAACAAATGAACCTTGTATTTTATCACAAATGCACCTATTGAGGTAGTCATGTTTTCCATATTGATATGATTAGGGGCTGTTGCAGTACCATGGATAGAGAGCTAGCCTTGAAGTAATGAAAACCAGAGGTTGCCCCCTCCTGAGTAGCGCTGGCAGCAGGTGCAGAGATAAGTCACCTCTTCATCCAGTGCTCCAGGCAACTCCCTTAGGTTAGGTTGTGGGATGACTTTTTGTTCCAGAGTGAAAGGAGTATCTGCTTTCAAGATTTCTTTGCAACTTCCATTTACATTTGTTTAAAAGTCCACTAAAGAAATCATAGGTCCAGATCACATTTTTTAAAAGATTCTTACATTCCCATTACAGAAAGTATACTTGAATTCTCTTTAATTCCTTTTATCAAGATGAATAAACGTCTTTGTACGTTACTATATTTTGGCCAATACTTTATGTAATATTTTTGCATTGATACTCATTAATGGTATTGGCTTGTAGTTTTCTTTTTCATCCTTATCGTGGCTCAAAACCATATTTGCCTGGTAGAAAGAATTGAATGCTGTGCTATCTTTCTCTATCTACTACCAGTCATTTTGTAGGGATTATCTCTCTTTACTATTCAACATAGTGAACCTGCACTAGTCGAAAAATTTATTTTAATTCTGTCTTTGCTACTTGGTAACTGTTACCCTGTAAAACAAAGCATTCTTAACTTCTCTATAAAGTTCCATAAGCATAACTATTTCCAAATAATTGATTTCCTTTGTAATCCTATGTGTTTTGTGCATTTAAAAATGTTATTTTAAGACATTCCAGAGGCTGCTCATTACTGACCCATGTAATTTCTCCTAAGATAGTCCAGTTCAAATTATCTTCTGTTTCATCAGTTTTGGAATTTTATGTTTGGTATTCAAATTATCACAAAACTCTGCAGAATAGTGTTTGAAGATTTTATTAGTTTGTTGTACTCATAAGGACATTCTTGTCCAAATTTAGATAGTCAGCTTTTTCTCTTTATTATTGGTCCTTTAATAGAAATAGTTTGTGACTTTGAGTGAGAAGTATCATCGATGTATTGTTTTGAAAATCAGGAGCTTGGAACTGGGAAGCCTGCTGGTTCCTCTCCATACAGAGGCAAATTTCCTAACTTTCCAAAACCTTAAATTGTACTTGCCCTCCTGGTGTCTCAAGGTTGTTATAAAGAAAGAACTTTGTAAGCCTTACAGCTCTATGAAAATGTCAGTTATTGTATTATTATAGTTTTACCGGTTCTGTTTCTTTTGTGATCCATCTTATTTCTGCTTCTTTTGATAGGCTCCTTTTTTCAACTTTACTTTCAGTTTCTTATCTTCCTGACTTTCTCTAAGTGTTTGAAATACAGAATCAGCTCAAGAAGTTTTTCTTTTTCTCTCCTTAATGTGAGTATTCATAGCTATTAATTTGGACTGACTATGCTTTGCTGCAACTTACAGATTTGAGCTGGATTTCTGATCCTTAACTAAAATTAAATAAGGGAACAACATGTCTATATCTGATAGTATTTGATCAGTATCACCAAAATTCATTCTTACTTCCCAGTTCTGTTGTTTTCTTCCCAGTCATCTTACCTTGTTCCCTTTGGCATTCTCAGTTATTACTCTCTGATGATCTGAATGATCGTTTAATTATATTCTTAGATTTATTTTACCTCCTTTTTTCTGTTTTCTGTTCTGTTTCCCACTAAAAATTCAGCGGATTAGATTTGAATCAGGAAGCCTGGGTTCGAGTATGTGCACACTCTCTGTGTAGTTACCTGATTTTCCAGTACATCAAGTTCCTCATCTGTGCTCTGTCCCTCACAGAATTATGTTGAGGAAAAGGCATATCTTAAAGCTCTTGTAAATGGGAGTCATTGTTTTCTAACTCAGCACTGTCATCACTCACTGATTAAATGGTGCAGTACGAAATTTCAGTCATTCTGTGGTGCTTACAGTAAGACTGAAGTTAATCACAATTGAAAAGCACATTAGCTAAAATTCTCCAGCCTTGGAGAGATTTTACCAAGAGCCACTTAGATTTTTTTCACAAAGTCTTCAAGGTCCTCAGGATTTTTAACCATTCACCTTGTGTTTTCAAACAATGCTTAGATTTTCTGGGATCTAAATCTGATATCAGAGACCACATTTTTAAACTGTGGGCATCTCCTTTTTCAGTTTATTTAGTCAGTGCTGATTGTTGGAGAAAAATCTTTTGAAACCCAAAATGATGTTTTTGAAAAGTACTATCTTGAAGTCTTCATACCTGCTGACTTGAAGGATTGCTCCTTAAATCTTGAATTTTGAAGTTTGAGGATATAGGCAAGTCATTCCCCATCTTTGGACTTCATTGAATCATAATTTTAGAATTAGGGAATTTAGAGGCCTAGCCCTAATTCCACTCTACATCTTCAGTTTCCACTTCTGTAAGTAAGGATACCAAGAAAATTCTTGAGGAGTAAGTAAAATAAGATAGGTGTAGTGCTTTCCAACTCCAAGATTTCAGCTCTTCTGTTACTTGGGCAAATATCTTACTGAAGTTCCATGCATCCTTTATATTTGCCAAATATTAATTACTTTTTGTTCTTTTGGGGAAATTTTTTGGATGGTTTCCCGAGATATAATTATTCTTTGATATTTTCTGAAACTCTATTTTGTCTTTCCTTGATGAGTAGATTCATCTGCATTGCTTCCTAGTCAAATTCTTTTCTGATTTTATTTTTGAATTTATTTTTCCATCTAAACTGGCTTTTTTACTGTCTTCCAGTATTCATAACTTCTTCCAGATATTTTGTACTGTTTCATCATCTTCCTGGACTGGGAGTTTGACTCAATTCCTCCTGTAATTCCTGTTATGATTTTTTTCCTGATTTTATTTCCTTTAATTCTTTGCGTGTGTTTATTAATCATTTAATTTTATCTTTCAAGATTTCTTTCATGGTTTCTGATGTTGTTTGGATATGTTAGTCTTGTGATATTTTTCTCTTTGCTATATTTTATAATTTTTATGTTTTTCATTATATTGAATTTTTTAGTTCAACATCTTTTTGTTGAGCTTTAGTTATTTTATGAGAATTTCTAACTTTTTTACCTCTTTGGAGCATTTTTCTTTTTGAGGGAGATAGTGAAGAGGCAAGTTCTCATTGACCTTCCATTTCACTATATATCCTGAAATGTACAGTAATTTCTTTAAAGTGAGAGTATTAACAGTAAACATAACTGATAATTATGTGCATTACAAAACCTTTACAAAAATATAAATTTAAAAGAGTGAAATAAAGACAAAATAATACTGTATTGGCAGCACTAAAACTGAAAATATCGATTTTAGTGAGAGCAATGTGATTGAATATGGAACTCTCGGTTTACCACTTTGTGATCCAGCAATCAAAGGTATGGTTCTAAGTTTCACATTTATTTTGATCCTTAGTATTAAAGACTATCATATCTGGAAAAAAAATACCTACAACGATATGTAGATTCACATGGGAAGGTGTATCATTGGCTGTGCTTGTGAAAAATCATGATACTCATTTTTCAGTCTTATCCACAAATTATGCAAAGTTATTTGCAAATTATGCAAAGTTATAGTAAAGAAAAATTATTGTTCATATTTGGCTATTAGATTTCCATCTGCCTTAATATCAGTCAGTTCCTAAAAGTTAATCCAAAGGTGTTAATTTTTAATGATCGAGTTCAAAATCCACTGAAATTCTTTGTTTAAAAGGATTTAAATTGGTGAGGAATTCTGTTTCGAAGTTTTTAAGGTACGCAGATAAGAGTTTTTATAGGTGACACAACATTTTTAGCAACCCACAGAGGAGAGAATAAATATAGGAGGAAAGGGTAGACAGCAATGTCAAATGCTGCAGAGAGGTCAAGAAGGATGAGGATTGAGAAGATGCCATGAGATTTGGCAGTTAGATCCTTGAAGAGAACAGTCTCCATTGAGTGAGGAATTGCGGATAACAGGGAGATGAATTTGGAAGACCGGAAGGAGGAGGGGCTTAGGGAGGATCCCCCCACTTCCCACGCCCCTCCCCACTTCTTTCCCACAGCGTCATCCCTGCTGCAACTCCACTCTTCTTGATCCCTCCCCATCGGTTCACTCTTATCTTAAGCCCCAGCTTTGAGTTATTTGTGCCACATGCTAATGTTACTCAACATATGCTACTGAATACAGTTGGAGAAAATTAGGGGATGATGCTTACACATTGCAAAAGGCAGTCTTCTGTTGATAATGTATGTATTTGCACTGTTTACAGTGACTTGAGCTTAAATCACTGAAATAGTCATAATCCATTCACTACCCTACTTACTGTAGGAGCCATTTCAGATTTTTTGTTTAATTTTTAAACATTTTTATTTAAAGTTTTAAGTTCCAAATTCTCCCTCCTTTCCCTGAGACAGTAAGCAATCAGATATATGTTATACATGTGCAATTATGTAAAACATTTCCATGTTAGTCATTTTGTACAAGAAGACTCAATTTTTTTTTAAATGAAAGAAAGTTGAGGCAGCTAGGTGGCGCAGTGACCAGAGCACAAGCCCTGGAGTCAGGAGGACCTGAGTTCAAATCCAGCCTCAGACAATTGACATACTTCCTAGCTGTGTGACCTTGGTCAAGTCACTTAACCCCAATTGCCCTACCTCCCCCCTCCAAAAAGAAAAAATGAAAGAAAGTGAAAAATAGCCTGCTTCTGTCTGTTTTCAATCAATATCAATTCTTCCCTGGAGGCAGATAATATGCTTCATCATTAGTCCTTTGGGATTGTCTCGGATCATTGTACTGCTGAGAATTGCAAAGTCATTCACAGTTCTTCATTGAACAGTATTGCTGTTGCTGTGTACCGTGTTCCCCTGGTTCTGTTAACTGTGCATCAGTTCATGTAAATCTTCCCAGTTTTTTCTGAAATCATCCTGTTTGTCATTTCTTATAGCACAATAGTATTCCATTACAATCATATACAGCTTGTTAACCATTCCCCAATTAATGAGCATCCCTTCAATTTCCAATTCTTAGACACCACAAAAAGAGCCACTATAAAAATTTTTGTACAAATAAGTCCTTTTCCCTTTTTTGAAATGTCTTTGGGATATAGACTTAGCAATGATATTACTGAATCAAAGGGTGTGCACAATTTTATAGCTTTTTGGGCATAATTTCAAGTTGTTCTACAGAATGGTTGGATCAGTTCACAACTCTACCAATAGTGTATTAGCATCCCAGTTTTCCCACATTTGCCCAGCATCCAACATTTTCCTTTTTTGTCATATTAGCCATTTTGATAGGTGTGGAGTGGTACCTCAGAGTTGTTTTAATTTGCATTCCTCCGATCAGTAGTGCTTGAGAGCATTTTTTTCATATGACTATAGATGGCTTTGATTTCTTTGTCTGAAAACTGCCTATTCATATCCTTTGACCATTTATCAATTAGGGAATAACTTGTATTTTTATAAATTTGACTCAGTTCTCTATGTGTTTAAGAAATGAGGCCTTTATCAGAGATACTTGTTGCAAAAAATTTGTCCCGGTTTTCTGCTTTCCTTGTAATTTTGGTTGCATTGGTTTTGTTTGTGCAAAACCTTTTTATATAATCAAAATTATTTAATATTTTATCATGCCTTCTATATCCTCTTTGGTCCTAAATTCTTCCCTTATCCATAAATCTGACAGATAAATCATTCCATGCTTTCTTAATTTGCTTATGGGATCACCCTTTAGATATAAATTGTTTTGACCTTATCTTGGTATACTGTGTGAGATGTTGGTCTATAGCTAGTTTCTGCCATACTGTTTTCCAGTTTTCCCAGCAGTTTTTGTCAAATAATGAGCTTTTGTTCCAAAAGCTTAGATCATTTCAGACCTTTTCATCCCTCTTCAAACCTTCCATGGTTCCCCATCTCACTCTGTCCACTGAGGCCATTCACCAAGAGCTCCCTCTTTTTGCCACCTAATATCACACTATGATGTCTAACCCCACTGTCTTCTCCATCCCATCTCACATGAAGAGGTGGCCCTTCTCATTGCCAAGGCAAACTCTGCTTCAGGCACTGTTGATCCCTTTCTTTCCCCCTTCTCCAGGAGATTGCCCCCTCCATGATCTCCACTCATTAGTCTTCATTCTCACCATATCTGCTGCCTGCAAACGTGCCTGTGTCTCCCCCATCCTTAAAAACTCTCACTGATCCCCACCAGCTATTGTCCCATATCTGTTCTCCATTTATTGGCTAAACTGCTTGAGATGGTTGTCTACCATGGGTGCCTTTCCTTCCCCTCTCTGTCTTCAGAATTATGCATTTCTGATTTCTGACTTCATTCAACCAAAGCTGCTGTCACCAGAGTTACCAGTGATCCCCTCATTTCCAAATCTAATGGCCTTTACTTAATCTTCATCCTTCTTGACTTTTCCATACTCTTTGACACTGCCAGTCACCATCTTCTAAATACTCTTTAGGTTTTCATGACACTGCGCTCTCCAGGTTCTCCTACGTGACTACTCCTCAGTCTTTTTTGCTGGATCAAGGAGCGTACCCATGGATCTCTCCTCTTCTCCCTCTACACTGTTTGACTTCATGAGCTCATCAACTCCAGTAGATTCCGTTATCTCTTTGCAGATGATTCTTCGATCAGTTCATCTGATCTTGCTCCTTCAGTCTTGCATTACTAATTGCCCATTGGACATCCGGAACCTAGGGAGATGCTAGGCAGTTCATTTGGTACGGCACTGCACTTAGGGTCAGGAAGACTTGAATTCAGATCCCTCTTTGGACATGTGCTGGCTGTGTGACCCTGAACAAGTTGCTTAAGCTCTGTTTGTCTCAGTTTTCTCATCTCTAAAAATAGGGAAAATAGTAGCACCTGGGATTGTTGTGAGGATCAAAGAATGTGATATTTGTTTAGTGCTTTGCAAACCTTAAAGCACTATATGAACGCTAGGGAATATTATGTCCTATTGACATTTCAAACTCAGCATGGCCATTCCATTCTTTCATCTCCAAATCTTCCCCTTTTCTGAACTTTCTTGTTACTGTCAGAGGCACATCATCACCCAGACTTGTAACCCAGGTGTCACCCTCCTCACTTTTCCGTCTCTTGCCAAGTCTTGTTTCAGCTTATACATCTCATAAGTGACCCTATCAGTCTACTCTGGTACCCTTCCCTTATTACTTCATGCCTGGACTAATGCAGTAGCCTGTTAGGTGGTCTTCCTGCTTCAGTCTCAAGATGATCTAAACTACAGGCCTGACCACATCACCCCCTTCCTCTAGCGGCTCCTTAGCTACCTCCATAATCTAATATGAAATGTGCTTTTAGGCTTTTAAAGTCTTTCACTGCCTGGCTCCTCTTGCATTTTACTCTCCTGTATGCTTAATCTACATAGTGATACTGACTTTCTTGCTCTTCTCTTATCTCCTATCTCAGTGCCTTTTCAATGGCAGTCTCCCCTACTGGGAATACTCTCCCTCCTCACCTCTACCTTCTGGATTCCTTCCA
Organism: Phalanger gymnotis; assembly: GCA_028646595.1. Lineage (NCBI taxonomy): Eukaryota > Metazoa > Chordata > Mammalia > Diprotodontia > Phalangeridae > Phalanger > Phalanger gymnotis. The sequence continues at coordinate 371,949,995 of CM053624.1, read as the reverse complement.
GTCTCAAATCAAATCCCCTTAAGAGCACAAGCCCTTTCCCAATATCCCTTTCCTTCCCCACAGCTAGTGTCTTCCCTCTAAGATCATTTCTCATTTACACTCTGTATGTGTAGATCATATGTGTACATAGTTGTCTATGTGTTGTCTTCCCCGGTACAATGTCAACTCCTTGAAAGCACAGACCATGTTTTCACCTTTTCTTTGTACGCTCAGTGCTTAGCATACTGCCTAGGCTGTTAAGTGATTACTAAATTCTTGTTGATGCATAAATGATGTAGGTAGATGGAATGGGAAAACACTTATTAGACACCATGTGCTGAGCCCTAGGAATACAAAAAAAAAATCGCCAGTCCTTGTTGTCAGAGAGCTCACTTTCTAACGGGGGGAGACCCCACATATTGGAGCCTTTAGCTGCAGGACAGATTGAAAGCCCCAGAGGTTCTTCAAGTATATTGATGACTTAGCCCTTAATGGTCTGCTGTTAGGCGGGGTTCAGGCAGATTGCACATTGCAACCTGTTTGTGCCTGTTTTCTCTTTTGACACTCTTTCTCACTGAAAAATGAATAGGGGGGGAGAGGAGTAGTCTTTACTCCTTGACCACAGTCCCAGAGCCACAAGGTGATCTGGGTTAGGGGTGAGGAATATGAATGTTTTTGGAGACTGTGAGTCCCTGGCTCATACCTAACTCTTTTCTCTAGGCTTTCAGAAAACCTCCCTCCTAGTTCTACTTGTCTGACTACTCCTCACTCTCCCTTGCTTGATCCTTCTCCAGATCGTGGCCTTTAATCATAGGTGTCCCTCAAGGTCCTGCCCTAGGTCCTCTCTTTTCCCTCTGTCTTACTTCACTTGGTGATTTCATCAGGTCTCATGGATTTAATTACCATCTCTGTGCTGGTGACTCTCAAATCTGCCTTTCCTGTCCAATCCTCTCTGCTGAACTCCAGCATCCCATCTCCAGCTGCCTTTCATACCTCTCAAACTGGATGTCAGGTAGACATCTTAAACTCAATATGTCCAAAACAACTCACTGTCTTCCCCCCAAACCCTCTTTCCTTCTACTTTGCCTATAATTATAAAGAGCAACACACACACACACCCCAGTCCTTCAGGCTCCCAATCTAAGAGACTTCCTGGGTTCCTCACTACCTTTAGCCCCACATATCTAGCGTGGTGCCAGAGCCCGTGGATTTCACCTCTACAACATCTCTCCAATATGCCACCACCTTTCTTCTGAGGCTGGCACCATGCTGGGGCAGGCCCTCATCATCTCATGGCCTTATTATTACAGTAATAGCTCGGGGGGAGGTTGCCTGTCTCCCCTGCCAGCCATCCTCGATTCAGCCACCAGTGACTTTCCTGAAGCACTGGATCAACACGCCATCCTCTACTCAATAAACTCCCAGGATCAAATACGAAATCCTCTGAAATTCAAAGCTCTTCGTAACCCAGTTCCCTTCCACCTTTCCAGTCTTATTTCATCTTCGTTCCTGACAACTATTCTTCCATCCAATGACACTGATGACCTGACTATTTCATGAACAAACACTTCAGCTTTTGACCCCAGGCATTTTCTCTTCTGTCCCCCATGCCTGGAACACTCCCTTCTCTGCTGGCTTTAGTCAAAACTAAAATCTCACGTACAGGAAGCCTTCCTGAACCACTCTCAATTGTAATGCCTTTCCTCTTTTAATTATTTTCCTGTTCATCTTGTATACCTTGCTTTGTATACATTTGTTTACATGTTGTCTCTCCCATTAGTTTGTAAGCTCCTGGAGAGCATTATCGTTTTCATCTTTGTGTTTCCAGCACTTAGCACAGTGCCTGGTATATATGTAGATGCCAAATTTTAGTGATTGTTGATAACATACAGAAATGCTTATGATTCCTGTGAATTTCTTTTATATCCTGCCATTCTGATGAATTTTTAATTTTTTCAGTTAAAATTTTGGTTGATTCTTTAGCGTTTTATAAGTAAATCTTTGTCTAATCTCCAAAAAAGCAATCATTTTGTTTCTTCTTTACCTATACTTCTTCCTTTTATTTCTTACTGACAGCTACAATTTCTAGCACTTTATTCAGAAGTAGTGTTGATAAAGGACATCCATGCTTTACCCTTTATCTTGTTATAAAGGCCTCTTAAGTTTTCTCCATTATATATATTTGCTCTTGGATTTAGATAGATATGATTTGCTATATTAAAGAAAGGTCCAAATTTTCTTATGCTTTCTAGAGTGCTTTTTTTTAAATAGAAACAGGTGCTAGATTTTGTCAAAGCCCTTTTCAGCAGCACCTATTGATATGAACATATGGATTTTATTATTTATACTGTATTATTAACATGATTTATCATATTTATACTCATCCTTATGTTAAATTATTCCCCTGTGCTGTATAAACCCAGCCTGATTTCTTATATGTTGTGCTAACTTACTTGCTCATATTTTATTTAAAATTTTTACATCAGTGTTCATTAGAGATAGGAGTTTACAATTTTCTTTCTCTACTTTATCTGATGTTGGTTTATGTATGAAGACCTCATTTCTGTTATAGAAAGAGATCGGAAGAATGCCTTCTTTTTTATCATCACAAAAAGTTTGCATAATATTGGAATTAATTGTTCTTTGCCCATAGAATTTCCTTACATAGCCTTTGGGTCCTGACGGTTTTTTTCCCATTTTAGAAGAAAAAGGAAATTGAACAAGACATAAATGTTAGATTTATTCTTCTGATTTTGGGTTTTTTAAATAATGTTTCCTTTTTGTAAATAGTCATCCATTTCTCTTATCAGTTTTGTTAGAATATAATTAAGCAAATTCATTTCTAATAATTTTCTTCATTTCCTCATCAATTGTTGTGAGATCTCCTTTTTTAATTTTGAAACAATTTGCTCTTCCTCTCATTTTTCATCAGAATAGTCAACTGTTTATCTTTCTTGTTTTTTTCCAAAAAGAACTCCAAGTTTTTCTTATTTATCAGTTCCTATAGTCTTTTTACTTTCAACTTTATTAATGTCTTCTTTAATTTGGGGATCTTTATTTTGTTGCTTACTTGGGGATTTTTTATTTGTTATTTTTTTAAAGTTTTTTTTAGATGTATGCCCAGTTCATTGATTTGTTCATGAAAGTGTTTAGAGATATAAATTGTCTTTTCAGAATTGCTTTACCTGCATCCCATAAGTTTTGGTATTTTTTCTCATTATGGGCATTTCTTTGATGAAATTTTTTATTTTTCTATAAGTTATTCTTTCACTTACCAGTTCTTCGATATTGTTATTTAGTTTTGAATTACTTTTTCATTTTTTTTTATTTCGTAACCAGAAAAGGAAGTGTCGAGTATTTCTGCTTTTCTACATGTTATGTAAAGGTTTTTATGGTCCATTTTTTGTAAAGGTGCCATTTTCAACTGGGAAATAGGCAGTAATAAAAACCATAGCTAGCATTTATATGACACTTTAGGGTTTGCAAAGCATTTTACATGTGACTTCATTTCATCCTCATAGCAATCCTGTGAGATAGATGCTGTTGTTATGCTCATTTTGCAGGTGGGGAAACAGGCTGAGAAGTTAAGTGACTTATCCAAAGTCACACAGCTAATAAATGTCTAAACCAGGATTTGAACTCAGATCATCCTTATTCCAAATCCTACACTCTATCCATTATGCTACCTAGCGGCCTCACTTTCTTTCCCATTAATTGCCAGAGATCTATCATCTAATTTTTATAAAGTTATACTCCGGTCCTTAACTTGTTTCTTATTTATCTTTTACTTAGATGTGCCCCGGTTTATAGGGAAACATTTTGGTCCCCTGCTATTATATTATTACTATTTCTCCCTCTGATTCTATTAACTTTTCCTTTAAGAATTTAGATGCTCTGTTCTTGGACACATATTTTAAGTGTTGATATTGACTTACTATCTTGTGCTTTTATGCTGGTGTAATTTCTTTGCTAATCTTATTATCATATCTATGTTTTTCATAGTCTTATCTGAAAACACAGTTGCTATTTCTGCTTTTTTGTATTCAGCTAAAGCAGAACAGATTTTTCTCCAACTCTGTTATTTCTAAAATATATAGGGAACTGACTGAAATTTATGAGAATAGGGAGCATTCCCTAATTGATAATTGGAAAAGGATATGAATAGACAGTTTTTAGAGGAAGAAATCAAAGTTATAAATAACTATGTGAAAAAAGTGCTCTAAATTAGTAATAGAGAAATGTAAATCAAAACAGCTCTGAAGTACCAATTCACACCCATGAGACTGACATATGCTAGCAGGGATAGGGAAAACTAGGCACGTTAATGCACCATTGGTAGAACTGTGAATTAGTTTGACCATTCTGGAAAGCAATTTGGAATGATGGCCAAAAAACTACAAAACTCTGCATACCTCTTAACCCAGCAATACCCGTACTACGTCTATTGCCCCAAAGAGATCAGAAAAAAATAAGAAAGATCCATATGTTAAAAAATACTGATAGCAGTTCTTTTTGTGGTGGCAAAGAATTGGAAAGCAAGGGGAGACCCACCAATTGGGGAATGGCTGGACAAGTCAGGATATACAAATGAAAGGGAATGCTATTGGGCTGTGAGAAATGATGAAGGAGACGGTTTCAGAGAAAGTTGGAAAGTTTGGATCAGTGTGTTTGCATCCGTGTGACAGTCTGCATCAGTATGAATTGATGAGAAGTGAAGTGAGCAAAACCAGGAGAACAATTTGTATGATGATAGCAGTAACGTAAAGACGACTTTGAAAAACTTAAGAATGTTAGCACTACAGTTGAACACTACAATTCCAAAGGACTCATGATGAAACATGCTGTCCACCTCTGGATAGGGAGTTGATGGTCTTAAATGGCACAGTAAGGCATAACTTAAAAAAAAACTTGCCTAATGTGGGAATTTGTTTTGCTCAAATTTATGTATTTGTAACATATTTTGGTTTTTTTTTTAATTTTTTTCCAGTGGGGGTGGGGACGATACAGAGGTGGGAGAGAGAGAATTTGGAGCTGAAAATAGTTTTTAAAAACCAAATGAAAACGAGGTTCATGCCATGCCCATTCATTTCCCTACCCTTTCCTCCATGATTATTTACTCTTTATCTTATGTCCTTCTGTTATGTGATAATGATTTCCATCCCCTTCCTCTTTTCTTCCTTAGCATAGTCACCTGTCCCTCCCATTTTTGTCTTCTACACCTATCAAAACTATCATTTTTACTTTTCTGTATGACCCATAAAGATAGTAAGTTTCTGAAAAGACATTTGTTTCTTGTCCCCCTATTAACATGTAAACAATTCATCTCCACACGTCCCCTTCTAGTTAAACAAATATGTGTCTTTTTCTGTGTTTCTCTTGGTGCCTACATTTCCATTTTACAATGTCTATTCATACCTGGGCTTTTTATCAGGAATGCTTGGAAACTTCCTGACTCAGGAGGTCAGTGGTATTATTCGTCATCAGTCCTCAGAGTGATCCTTGCATCAATGGCAGTTCTTAAGTCTTTCAAAGTTGTTTTCACAATGTTATGTATGAGAGATCATTTGTTCAGAGGTAGAAATAGGATGTGAAATGTCAAATGGGGAACAGTTAGTAGGCAAGTTTGACTGGAACAAAGACTATCCAGAGGGTAGTAGTGTGAAATAAATCTGGTAAGAGAAATGGAAGCCAGATGGCAAAATACTTTAAGTAAATTTCATAGAATTTTGTATCTTATCATTGAAGCAATACTAAACTGTTGAAGTTTTTTTTTTTTTAAAAAAGGGAAATATAGATTGTTATTTTGGTAATATCAAATCAACAACTATGTAGAGGATGAATTGGGAGTATCTAGAGAACATAATGAGGGAAACCAATTAGAAAACAGTTGCAGTAGTCCAGATGACTTGATGAGGGCCTGAATTCTAATGTAGAGGCTATGGGTTGGGAGAAGAGCATAGGTATGAAAAATTTCACAAGGGTGGGATCAACAAAGTTGGCAACTGATAGAATGTGGCAGAGCTGAGGGAGAGGACAGCTGAAGATTATTCCAAGATTGCCGGTCTGGGTGGTTAGAAGAATAATGGTTCCCTGAACAGATACATAGAAGATTTAAAAAGGGATAGGCTTGGGGTGAAAACTCTGGTTTCCATTTTAAACAGTGAATTTGTGATGCATATGGTATATCTAAATGGAGAAGTCCAGCAGGCAGCCAGTAATGGATAGGACTGGATACATAGACTTAGGAGTTACTTGAATAGAAATGGTCATTTAACCCATGAGAGCTAATGAGCTTGTACTTGCCCCACATGAACCCAACTGAGATTTACATCCCATAGTCCAGGTCATCATGCTGTCCTCATGAGTTAGTGGAAGAGCTGAGGAGTCAAGTTGGGTTGCCTTGCAGATTACTGAGTCCTCAGCTGTCAGACACTGTTCCTTACATTGACAAGGAATTGGTATGGGGTGGAAGTCATAAAACTGCCATTGAGGGACAGCCAGGGCTATCATTTTGGTCATCTGTTTCATGAGGCAGAGTAGGGGTAAAAGGGAGTAAGTAAGTAAAACTTGCCTCAGTGCACCCAAGCTTCAGCCAAAGGAGGCAAGAATCTTTTAGCCATACATAACCATTGTTGCCGTTTGGTCCTTTCAGTCGTGTCTGACTCGTGGTGGTGACCCTATCTGGGGTTTTCTGGCCCTGCATAGCCAATTTTAGAGGACAGTACAACAACCTTATGACAATGCACAAAATATAAATGGAACATAATTAACAATCTTCAGTTTCATCCCTCCACCTACACAGTTGCCATTTGTAACTTAACAGATAAGTCCTAGGGAGTTGCCTTGTTGTGGTTTCATGGTGTGTTGTGGTGGCACACAACAACTTCAGATGCAGAGTAGTTCAATAATGTGCCCACATTCATCTGAAGAGTAAGTTTCAGTCAAGATTCGAACCCACATTTTTCCGATTCCAGATCCAGCATTCTGTTCGCTATGCCATAGAAAAACCTATTAAAAACTGTGATACACATTTATGGTCACAGAAAAAAAAAAGCCAAGAAGAATAAAGAGAGGAGGATTTTTCCTCAACATGTGTAACATGGGTTCTGCGGAGCATGTGAAGATAGTACCTGGCTGCTTCTGGCCATGCGGTAATCTCAGACTAAAAAGTCGGTGTTCTGGTATGATAATGGCAAACCTGGAGTGGTCCCTTAGTTCTCCCACACCTTATGACAGTGGTGGGGGACAATGTCACTTAAAAGGAGCCAGCCTCTGACTGGTTGGTGCTTACTTGCACCCAGCAGGAAGCATCACAGAATTTGGAGACTTCCAGTGGGGGTTTGGAAAAAGGCTGATCCTCCTCCATCCTGGCTTCAAGGTGCCACTAGCCATGTGGCAACTAGTGCCAGAGACTCTAGCGCTTGTCCCTGAGTCTTTAGCTGCCTTTCCTGCTTGCGTGTCTTTTCTGGATCTCAAATGAAAGAGTGCTTGTGCTGAGGTAGATGTGAGTTTGAAAGAAACAGAGGTCTTGGATTCTTTGTGTCACAGTTGAAAGGTAGCAAGGGGAAGAGACCCCAGCCACTACTCCAGCTCTCAGAGAAGATGACCAGTGCAAGCCTGGTCTGTTGTACCAGAAGCTATGTGGGTCATTACGGAGCTGAGGTAAAATGAAAAATAACAGCAATCCCACAGACTGTTTTATGTTCTAAGTTTAAATGTCAAGTCTCCCAACAGATTTGTTACTGCATCCTATTTTAAGTTTGTTTAGCCACATGTATACATGTTAGTATTCTGGAGTTAGCATTCACTATGTGTATAGGAAATAGATACCTGTCCCATTTCTGGGTCATGTACATTGAGTTCTTTTTTTGTTCTCCCCTCTTAGGGAGTCCTTATACATGAATCAAATCCTAAGCTATCAATAAAAATTTCCCCCTGGATATGGAGGCAGGGGAGTAAAATTTAACAAGTCGAAGTTTGAGAAAAGGGAGACTGGCCTCATTCATTTGAAGCCAGGCTCCCCAGGGCTGAACCAAATTTGGGTCACATGAATAGATCCAGAGCAGAGGAGTCCCTTAGGGAGAAGGATTGGGCAAGTGGCCCTACCCCTAACACCCACCAGTTGTTCTCAATTTTGGACAAAATAACAAAGTAGAAAAGTATACACTTCTAGGCCAGACAAAGTTTACTGTACTGAAAGGAAAGGACTTTCTACTACAATTTGATTCTAACCTAAAAAAAAATTCAGTTGAAGAGTGTAGGAAGTAGAATTTTTTCAAAAGCACCACGTCTTGCACATAATATGCATTCAATAAATGTTGACTGAATTTAAGGATAAAAGGAGCTTTTGTAGGGAAAAACAAATGTACCTTTTCTTTTTAAGAGGTAAATTTTTCTTCATGTTAATTGAAAGATTCTCCCCCACCCCAAAAAAACCTGAATTGCTTTCAACCTGGGCATACTCTTCCAATTCCCACTCTTACTGGCAGGCTGGTTTCCTGCAGGGAAACTATTCCCATCAGGATACTAGATCTAAAGCTGAAGGGTTGGATTATTTTTTAATGCTATCTCACAACCCCAGCTTGGGTGCTCCCCACTGATTATCATTTATCAATTAACTACCTGGATTTGTTTAGCTTTTAATTAGGAGTATTTACTGTTGGTATAAAACATTCCCCCAAAAATGTGGGGGACACATTCTTCCTCAAATAAATAGCAGAGTCCAGGGGAAAATGGACTCGGGCTTAGAGAGCCCATTGGCAAAGAGATAGCTCATTGCTCTTCATTGGGTGAAAGGCTTTTTCCCCCTTCTTGGAATCCTAGTAAGTTTCCTCTGAGATGTATGTGACTTTCTGCTGGGGCCCGAGGAGCTGTACTTCTATAAAGTCCTGAAGCTGCTTGTTATCAGCATCGTCTGGTTGTCTTGTCATCTCAGCTCCCAACAGTATGCATTGTTTGTTACTAGTTTAGTGTCTTTGGTGATAGATTCATGGGGGAGTCAGGGAAAGGAAAGAAGAGGATGGTGCTTCCTCTAGGCTTGATCTCCCTCTTGCCCTCTAATTATAGGTGTAAGTGTCTGGCCTCTCGAAGCAATCCCAAAGCCTAACTCTCAAAGCACAGGAACACCCCTACTGCAATCTCCCTTTTTGATAGATATCCGTCCAAAAGTGTGTCTTAATTCTTTCAACTAATCTCAATATATTTTGTCATCTTATTTCATCCAGTGGCTTGAAGCACTAATTTATACTTTTGAGTGGTTCTGTAACTCAAAGAGGTTGACAAAGGTATCAAGGCATGGTTAATTAGGTTAATTGGGGTTGGTTACACATTGTTAATGTAAAAATAATCCTCAGGGATAAAAATGTGCTTTGATAATTTAATGATACTCTCCCCTTGTTTGGAAATAAGGGGTCAGAGACTGAGAATTTATTAAGAAAAAGCCAAATCACTTGTGTTGAGAACGTGATGGTTTCTATCATGTCTCTATGGTGTGTTGTGATTAAATCATCCCTTCCTGTGCAGAAGGCACTACTGATGGGCCTGGCAGGAATTTTGTCTTGATTTGGTTTGTTTTAAATCTATTCTATTGATGGCACCTGTCTTTATATCAAGTCGATTTTACACCAGCCTTCCCCCAGTTTAACCCTCTTTTGTAAAAAGTAAAACAAGCAAACACATCTAATAGTCACTACATCTAACCATGTATATAAGATTCTTCCTTAGTAATCTTCTGCCTCTCTGCCATCAGGGCAGAGTTTTGTTTCACGGTCTCTGTCCTGAGACTTTCATTGGTTTTTCTTTTACTCAGACTTTGACTTTCTTTGAGTGATCATTGCATTTATATTGGAGCTGTCTTCTGTTAAGCAGCTAGGCAGCACAGTGAATAGAGCATTAGATTAGAAGTCAGGAAGACCTGAATTCAAATCCTGCCTCAGATGCCAGCTCTGTGACGCTGGCAAAGTCGTTTGACTTGTCTGCCTCCTCATCTCTACAATAGGGATCACTTAATTCATAGGAATCCACATTCTGCATGAGGGCTGGTAAAAGGGTCAGTATGATAACTGGAGTGGACATCGACCTGCCCTCCACTCTTCACTAGAATCCTATCTGCTACCTAAAGAGATGTAGGCAAGAAGCCCTAGACAGAAGTTCTTCTTTTAAAAGGTCTCCTAAGCTGGTCCACCAGCTCAGAATATAACTACTTTAGCCCTGAGTCACATCAGGAATCCAGCCGCAAAGTTCCCACACAGTTGATTAGATCGTGGAAAGATAGCTGTGGGCCCTTGTTATGCTTGCAACCATAGAACGTACTCTATGAATGCTTTTATATCTGTTGGACCTTTGTATCTATCTTTGAATTCCCTGAGATATAAGCCCAGCTCCTAGGTCAAAGGGTGTGCATTGTTTTGTCACCTTTCTTGCATAATGCCAAATTCATATCCAAAACAGTTCAGACCAATTCACTACCTCACCAACAGTATCTGATTGCACCTTTCTTCCCACCCTAATTTAGTACAGGTGACTATAACCAGATTTTTCTGCCAGGTCTAATTAATAGCTGAACAAAAAAAGGAAGGAAAGGATGGAAGCTCTTACCTCCTTAGGAAGAAAAAAGCTCACTACCTCTTTCCCAGATACAAAGGGCAAAATAGAACCCAGTAGGTTTCTAATTATTTTGTACAATATTTATAAAGTTCTAAAGATTCCTAAAACATCTCTGAGGAAGAATTTATATTCAAATGGTTTTCTGACCAGTCTGATCTTTTAGGAGATTGAAATTTTACGCTGTCAATTACCCTTTACTTCTTGATACTCTCTTCTCTCTAGGTTCTTATGACACTATCTGGCTCCTCCTACCTGTCTGATCATTCCTTCTCAGTCTCCTTTGCTGGATATCCATCCAGGTCATTCCCACTAACCACAGATGTCTCCCAAGACTAGGTCCTGGGCCGCCTTCTCCATCTGAATTCTTTCACATAGTGATCTCATCAGTTCAGTGATTATCACTATGCTGATGATTCCCAGACCTACCTATACAACTCTAATTTTCTCCTGATCCCCAGTCTTGCATTTCCAGTTGTCTTTGGATATATTGAACCGGATGTTCCAAAGACATCTTAAATACAACATGTCTGAAACTGAACTTTTTGTTCTTCTTTCCAAGCCCTCCTCTCTTCCTAATTTGGTCACGCGTAACCTCCTAGTCACCCAGGCTCCTAACCTAGGTGTTATCTTTGATGACTCCTCCCCACCTTCTCTCTCTCTCTCTCCACTCCCCCTTCCCCTCTCCATCTCCTTCTGCCTATGCCTATGCCTCTCCCTCCCTCCCTCCCCCGCCTTTCCAATCCTGTTACCAAGTCCTATTGTTTCTACCTTTGTAATATATCTTATACATGCCCTCTTTTCTCCTCTGACTGCCACCACCCCAGGATAGGCCATTATCATTGTACCATTTCAGTAGCCTTCTGGTTGGTCTCTCTGTATCACACCTTATCCTCACTTCCACTCTGTCTTCCACTCAGCTGTCAGATTTCTCTACATAGAGCACATGTATGATCATGTCACCCCTCCATTCAATTAAAAAGTACCTAAAACTTTTAACCAACCAAATCCAATTTTGTCCTAATGTATTTAGAATAATCTAACATATTTTAGAATACCAATGGCGCTCTCTATTACCTCCAGGATCAAATATAAAGTCCTCTATTTGGCTTTTAAAGCCCTTCATTACCTAGCGCTTCCTACTTTTCCAGTCTTTGTATACTTTACTCCCCTCCATGTACTCTGTGATCCAGTGACACTGGCTTCTTTACTGTTTTTCAAACAAGGTACTCCATCTCCTTGCTCCATATATTTTCACTGGCTATTCCCCTCCTGGAATGCTCTTGCTCTCCTCTGCCTCCTGGTTTCCCTGGCTTCAAGTCCTAGCTAAAACTTCACTCAAGACTTTCCCAACCTTAATGCTAGTGTCTTCCCTCTAAGATTACTAGCGTGTATCATGTATGTATCTTTTTTGTACATAGTTGTTTACATACTATCTCCCCCATAAGACTGAGCTTCTTGAAATTAGGGGCCGTTTTCTGACTTTCTTTCTATTCCCAATGCTTAGCACAGCGCCTGGAACATAATAAGTACTGAATACATGCTTATTGAATAACTGACCAATTAGCAATTGGTCATCTAAATTCTGATCATCTAGTATGAAAACTGTTCCAGAAACCCTATAAGCATCCTTTTGTATTGTTGGATAGGGCCTCATGTGATTTTCAAAAAGGGAATAAATAAACATATGTGCATATATGTAGTATATACATATATATGTATGTAAGTGTATGTGTGTGTGTGTATATATATATAGTATATAATTTTCAGTGGCGACACCGAAGTAATTAGGCCATTTCTTTCTGTTTATCGACCAGATTAATTGCTCAATGGGATCACATAAACATTAGAGTAACATCCAGTTTATCTGGAAATTCTTGTTTCTAAGAAATCATACTAATTCATTAGTAGGATATATTCACATAAAATCAAGGTGGAGTTAAGTATTCAGTCAGGCTTTTAAAACCCGTAGGGAGGTTATTCTAACTACAATATTAGAATGAATATTGGGTTTGGCTGATTAAAAGGTTTAGTTATCTTCTTATGCCTAGATGATTACATCAAAATGGGCATATTTATTTTACTATTCCCTCCCACATTCAGTCAGTTACTGCTCACTACTATGTTATGGCTTCTTGTTAATATTTAGAAAAGCCACAGAATTTCAATTCTGGTTATAACCAATTCAGTCTTATCCTGCCTAATGTCATTAGTAAATAATAATAATAGCATTTCTGTAGGGCTTTTAGGTTTACAAGGCACTTTGCAAAGGGTGTTCATTCTTAAAATAGCCTTGGGAGATGGGTGCTATTATTATCCCTATTTTATAGATGAGGAAATTGAGCAAAACAGATGTTAAATGACTGGCCTATAGTCACATAGCTTGTAAGTGTCTGATGGTGGATTTGAATTCAGGTCTTCTTGATCGTAGGTCTAGTACTCCATTCATTATGCTATCTAGCTGCCATCTACGGTGAAACATTTGGAGAGACAACGTTACAGGAAGCTAGTAGAAGATGCATTCCTGCTGTAGCAAGTTATCCAGATTGACTTTTGCAGAGAAAGGCTAGCCGCATCTTACCCCCTGGTTTCTAGGAGTGAGCACTCCTGAGATGTTGGGATAGCCACCAATAAACAGTTCTGTTTAACCAGCGACCATCAACTAACATCCACAAAGGGATATATGTTTCAAGGATAGAGCAAGACTAGAAGTACTAACACTTCCCTCTAACACCTAAGACCCCTGCTATATCATCTCTGTCTGACAAAAGAGGGATCTGACTTAACACAGTGTCTACGTGGTATTCATCTTAACAAGCTTGCATCCAAATGTGGCATTACTACTGGCTGAGTCCTTGTCTAAGCTACCTCTAGCATAAATTCTTAAGGTCATTCTTTGTTCCTCAGGACATCAATGCTGGACTGATGAGCATGGAATGAACTCAATTCTCATATGCCTGAATGTCTTCATTCCTTTTCAGACTGTACTCCTGACTCTCAGGATTTCTTAATCGTGCATTTTTGCACTTTCTCTTCTCCCTCCTCCACTTTTCAACTTCTATTTATGTGTTATCTTCCACCTTTAGAATGTTTGGATGGACTATTTGTGCCCGGCCTGCGATAAAGCCTTCTGAGCTTGTATAGGACTGATCAGCCACAGTTAAACCCACTGTACCTTGACCCCAACATCATGATGTTATTGGTCCTTTTTCAAGTACAAAGAACAAACTCCTGCAGAGGGAAGGAATTGCAGTCAAGATGATGGAGCAAGAGAAAGCAATTTTGCCCAGCTCACTTGGCATACTTTCTCTTACAACAACCTAGAAAATGCACCAGGCTGAATTCTGATCAGGAAAATCAGGAAAAAGTCACCTGTCATTTTTTTTCCAGCCCAAACAAGCTTAGGAAGATAGGTCTATGGACACTGGAATAGGGACTGGCCAGGAGTGCAGCATGGCAGTGGGGACAGGGAACGTTCCCATGACAGAAAAGAAGCTAAAACAGGATATGGCAGGAAACCCTGAGGCAGAAAGATCCCAGGGGACCCCTGGATTAGTTGGGTGCAGGAAAAGGTACCGTATGATAGCTTTGTTGCCTTTTACCCAGTTCTGGTCATAGATCTAATGCAGAGAGGAATGTTTACCAGTAAGCCTGAGACCTTCTTAAGTACTGAGTAAGATGTAAGTTACAGAAATTTATCTGTGGTTCTGAGCCTAGGAACAGAGCGGTAACTTAGTTCTAATCATTAGTCTAGTTCATAAGCTTACAGTGGAATAACCAGAGTAGGAGACCTAGACAAAGGAGAACTAGCAATTCAGTCATTTTTAAACCTCCAGAACCTCCCATCAGTGACTTGAGTCCAGCAGCAGTCTACTGAAACTCACCATTATACAAGCCTAGAGAGTTCAGATCAGGAAGGCAATGAATAAATGTCTCCTAATATCACGTTATTTTTGGAATGCTGAAAAACTGCAAGCTGTCAGACTGAGCCACGAAAGCAGAACATAAAAGAACAGAAACTCAGATCAGGCATCCTCCCCTAGAAGTAATCAGAGCCCAATGCTAAAATAAAATCCAAAGTAAAGAAATAGGCTGGAAGGGGGAGCAAAAAGGAAAAGAACCAACCATAAAACCATATATCATGGTGACAGGGAAGATCAAAACTCAAACTCAGAAGAAAGCAATGACTTGGAAACATCTACAACAAAGCCTCAGAGAAAAATATGGATTGAACACAAACCTGAAGGAGGAATTCCTAGAAGACTTCAAGAAGGAGCTAAAAGAATTTTTTTAATGTATAGGAGAGCTATGGAAGAAAGATATGATAAGAGAATTAATAGCTTGATAAAAGAGGTACAAAACTTTACTGAAGAAAATAACTCCTTTAAAATTAGAATTGGCCATTGGGAAGCTAATAACTCAATGGAATGTCAAGAAATATATAACAAAGTCAAAAGATGAAAAAAAAATGAGAAAATATGGTATATTTCATAGGAAAATGACCTGGAAAACAGATCAGAGAGACATAATTTAAGAATAACTGGATTATCTGAAAGCCATGAAAAAGGAGCCTAGGCCTCTTTTTTTTAATTATAAAGGAAAACTAGCCAAATATATTAGAACTGGAGGGCAAAGTGGAACTTGAAAGAATCCACCAGTCACTTCCTGAAAGAAACCCCAAAATGAAAACTTTTAGGAATATTATAGCCAAAATCCATTACTCTCAAGTCAAGAAGAAAATACTGCAAGCAGCTAGAAAGAATTCAAGTACCAAGGAGTTGCAGTCAGGATCACACAAGATTTAGCAACCACTACTTCAAAAGAAAGAAAGGCTTAGAATATATTTTGGAAGGCATAGTATCTAAGATTACAACCAAGGATAATTTACCCAGTGAAACTGAAAATTATCCTACGTGGGTGGGGTGGGCAGGGGAATGGATTTTTACCAAAATAGAAGACTAAGCATTCCTGATAAAAAGACTAGGTCTAAATAGAAAATTTGATATTCAAACACAGGCCTGAATAGAAGCATAAAAAGGCAAACATGAATGAGAAATCCTAAAGGACTGAACATGATTAAACTGTTTACATTCTTACAGGAGGAGATGATACATGTAAACCAGAACTTTATTGTCACCAGGGTTCATAGAGGGAGTCTAATTAGATGGGGTGTAGGTGGTGCTATTATGTTTTGACGATCTCAAAAGAAGAATGAAAGAATAGGGAAGATATATTCACTGGCAGAGGAGGTTCAAGAAAGAAGGGGGGAAATTATCTCACATAAATGGGGTGCACAAGGAAGAGTTTATACAGTAGAAGAGAAGTGAGATGGATGAGAGTGAGAGATACTTGAACTTCACATCTCATCTTTAAACTGGTTCAAGGAGGGAAGAATAAACAGAGTTGGGTGCAGAAACTGATCTTACCCAACAGGAAAGTAGATGGGGAAAAGGATTAAGTGCTTAGCACAGTGCCAGATGCATAGTAGGTACTTAATAAATTTTTATTAATTGATGAAGAGAAAGGAGGAGAATATGAGAGAGGGTAGGTTAAGGGAGGTAGTGCATGGTGGCAAAAATGACTCAAATAGGGGAGTGCAAGAGAAGGATAAATAGAAAAGAATAGGATTGAGGGAAATAGCAATCATAATTATGAATGTGAATGGGATAAACTCAGCCATAGAAGAAAAGAAGCTAGCATAATGGACTAGAAAATAGAATTTAACAATATGTTGTTTACAATAAACACACTTGAAACAGAGATACACATAGAATTAAAATAAGGGGCCTGAGCAGAATCTACCATGTTTCAGCTAAAGTTTGAAAAAAAAAAGTGGCAATCATGATTTTAGACCAAGCAAAAATAGATCTAATTAAAAGAGATAAAGAGGAAAACTACAGTTAAGAGGTACCAAAGACAATGAAATAATATCAATACTCTGTGCATGATTAAAAAGCATAGCATCTAAATTCTTAAAGGAAAATCTTAATTACAGGAGGAAATAAAACTAAAATAGCAAGGGACCTCAATTTACTTCCTTTCAGACCTAGATAAATCTAACCACAAAATAAGTAAAATACTAAAATGAATATTAGAGAAGTTAAGATGTGGGTTGGAGCCAAGATGGTAGTTTTGAGGCTGCAACTCAACTGAACTCTCTAAACATTCTTCTCCAAACAATTTTAAAATCATGCCTCAAATCAAATTTTGGAACAGCAGAGCCAACAAAAGATTAGAGTAAAACATTTTTCAGACGTAAGAAAACATAAGTTGACAAGAGATCTTTGATAGCAGAATAGAAGCCTGTCCAGAGCACATACACCTGATGGCAACAACAGTGCTTGTAGCAGCTTTGAGAGCTCTCAACTCAGAGGTTATAGGAGGGTTAGACAACTGGTCAGAAAGAGATAATGGGACTCTGTTAGACACTGAATATAGTTGATGTTGATTGGCAACATTACAAATTGGTAGCAGTTCTAGGACAGAGAGGAGTGCTAGTGATCAGGCACAAAGGAGCAGAGGCCTTGTCTCAGTTTCAAGGAAAAGAGTACTAGGGCTTGCAGCTGCAGGGCCCTTCCTGGATAAAGATCAGAGTGCATCCCAGGAGAGCAGACCTCTGGAAGTACCAAAAACTTACAGACCCCCAGAACTAGCTCTGAAAACAGCAGCATTAAAAAGCATGAAGCTTGTGACAGCCATTCCCCACCCCCAGGTGAGCAGAACCAACTTTAATGTAAAGTTCAAAGTCAAAAAATAGGCTGGGAAAATGAGTAGACAACAACAACAACAAAAGAACTTGACTATAAAAAGCTACTGTGGTGGCAGGGAAGACCAAGACATTAGCTAGGAAGAAGATAACGATGTGAAAACAGTGACAAAGCCTCAAAAAAAATACTAATTGGACCCAAGCCAAATAAAAATTCCTGGAGGCATTAAAAGAAAGTGGTAAGAGTGGTAGGAGAAAATTTGGGAAAAGGAATGAGAGTGATAAAAGAAAATTATTTTTAAAAAAAAAGCTAGTAAAAGAGGCACAAAAAATACAGAAGAAAATGCCATCTTAAAAAACAATTGGCCAAATGGTAAAATAGACACAAAAATTCACTGAAGAGAAGAACTCCTTAAAAAGCAGAATAAGACAAATGGAAAAAGAGGTACACTGAAGAAAATCATTCCTTAAAAATTAGAATTGGGTAAGTAGAAGCTAATGACTCCATGAGACATCAAGAAACAACATAGAAGAATGCAAAAATTGAAGAAAGTGCGAAATATCTCATTGGAAAAACAAGTGACCTGGAAAATAGATCAAAGGGAGATTAAAGAATTATTGGACTACCTGAGAGACTTGATCAAAAAAAGAGCCTAGATATCATATTTCAAAAATTTACAAAGGAACACTGCCCCAGCATCTTAGAACCAGAGGGCAAAACAGAAATTGAAAGAATCCACCAATTGCCTCCTGAAAAAAGATCCCAATATTAAAATTCCCAAGAATATTATAGCCAAATTCCAGAGCTCCCAGGTAAATGAGAAATGCTTTAAGCAGCCGAATGGAAATAATTCAAATATTGTGGAGCCACAGTTATGATCAAGCAAGATTTAGCAGCTTCCATGTTAAAGGAGCAAGAGACTTGGAATATTATATTCTGTAAGGCAAATGAACTAGGATTACAACCAAGAATAAACTACACAGCAAAACTGACTATAATCCTTCAGGGGGAACTGAATATTTAATGAAATAGAGGACT
The DNA here is from genome assembly GCA_028646595.1 of Phalanger gymnotis. Lineage (NCBI taxonomy): Eukaryota > Metazoa > Chordata > Mammalia > Diprotodontia > Phalangeridae > Phalanger > Phalanger gymnotis. The sequence goes on along the minus strand of CM053624.1, from coordinate 371,931,669 downwards.
TTCAAGTATTCCTGATGACAAGACTAGAGTTGAATAGAAAATTTGACTTTCAAATACAAGATTCAAGAGAAGCATAAAAAGGTAAACATGAAAGAATAATCATAAGGGACTCAATAAAGTTAAACTGTTTATATTCCTATATGGAGAAGTGATACGTGTAACTCCTAAGTTCTATATTATTTTTAGGGCAATTATAGACAAGGGGCACGGGTGTGAATTAGCAACGTTGGAACCATCTCAAAAAAGGAGGTGAAAGGGAGAAGGACTGTACTGGGAGAAGGGGCAAGGGAGAGATAGAATGGAGAAATTTTCTCACATAAAAGAGGCATACAAGGAAGAAGTTTTAAAGTGGAGGAAGAAATGCAAGAGGATGGCAGGCAATGCTTGAAACTCACTCTCATCGGAATTTGTTCAAAGAATATATATATATATATATATGCATGCTTGGTTGTGTATAGAAATCTAACTTTACCTATAGGGAAATAGAAAGGGAAAGGAGGCAAAGTTTAGAAGTAAAATAAACTTTTGAGGAGGGGCAAGATAAAAGAAGAAATTAAAGAAAATAGGATGGCTGGGTTATTGTTTATCCTTTGTTCTCAAAGAGGACTAATGACAAGATAATGGTGATGCCTTGACTTGCACGTGAATTGGTTTTAAGTGAGGCAGAGCTGTGCACAGCCTCATTCTCTCCTTCAGGGTCATGGGAGTCCAGTGACAAGACAAAAGTCTAGATAACTGAGAATGGAGGGAAATATACAGTAATCATAACTGGATGTGAATAGGATGAACTCACCCACAAAATGGAAATGGATAGCAGAATGGGTTAGAAACCAGAATCCAACAATATGTTGTTTATAAGAGATATATTTGAAACAGACACACACAGAGTTAAAATGAAGGGATTAGAGTAGAATCTAATATGCTTTTGCTAAAGTAGAAAAGACAGGGTAGCAATCATGATCTCAGACAAAGCAAAAGCAAAAGTAGATCTAATTAAAAGGGATAATGAGGAAAATCATATTTTGCTCAAAGGTAACAGACAATGATGTAATATTAAAAAAAATTACAGCAAATTTCTTGGACAAAGGTTTCATCTCCTAAATATATACTGAGCATAGAATTGAGTCAAATTTATAAAAATAAGTCACTCTCCAATTAATAAATGGCCAAAGGATATAAACAGGCAGTTTTCAGAAAAAAAAATCAAAGCTATCTATAGTTCTATGAAAAAATACTCAATCACTACTGATTTGGAGAAATACAAATTAAAACAGCACTGAGGTTCTACCTCATACCTGTCAAAAATGACAAATGCTGGAGGGGATGAGGGGAAAATAGGCACACTAATGAATTGTGGTGGAGTTGTAAACTGATCTAGCCATTCTGGAGAGCAATTAAGAACTATGGCCAAATCACTACAAAACTGTATACCCTTTGACCTAGCATTCCCACTACTAGGTCTGTATCCCAAAGAGAACAAAAGGAAAAGAACCTTATTTGAACAAAAATATTTATATCAGCTCTTTTGTGGTGATTAAAAAGAAATGGAAATCTAGGGTATGCTCCTCAGTGGGGGAACGACTGAACAAGTCGTGGCATTCAATTATGATGGAGAATTACTGTGCTATAAGAAGTGATGAGCGGGATGGCAAGACATATGAACTGATGCAAAGTAAAGTAAGAAGAACTGGGAGATCATTGTGTATAGTAATAGTAATGTCGTAATGATGATCAACTGTGGAAAAACTTGGCTACTCAAAACAATACAATGATCCAAGACAATTCCAAAAGACTCATGATGAAAAAAATACTATCCATCTTCAGAGAGAGCACTAATGAACGTAGAGTGCAAATTGAAATATAACTTTCTCACTTTATTTTTCTTGCTTTTTAAAAAAATATGGGTAATATGGAAATATGTTTTGCATGATTTCACAAGTGTATATTGTTTGCCTTCTCAGTGGCTTTGAGAGGGGCTAGGAGGAAGGATGAGAATTGGGAACTCAAAATTTAAAAAGAATGTTAAACATAAATAATTTTTTTAAAAAGAAAAGTTATACACAATAGACTTGTAGAAAATATTTAATGGGAACAAAAAAGTATATCTTTCTCATCTGTGCATGGCACTTTCACAAAAATTAATAATGCATTAGGGCATAAAAATCTCATGAGTAAGGATCTTTGAAACATGGATTAAATTTTATTGGAAACTAACAATGCTAAAGAATGAGTAGGTAAAAAACAAATCATAGAAACAATTCCTTTTAAGATAATAACAGCAATGAAACAACATAGCAAAATTCGTGGGATATAGCTAAAGCAGCACTCAGGGGAAAACTGATTATAAATATTTACATAAATAAAAGAAAGAAAGAAAGAAAGAGTAAATCAATAAATTAAGCATGCAACAAAAAAAAATCAGAAAATCAACAAATTAAAAGCAATTAAACATCAAAACAGAAATCCTGACCTGAAGAGGAGAGATGAACAAAATTAAAGAAAAAAAAAACACTGGGTTTATAAATAAAAGTAGATCTTTTTGAAGGAAAAAAAAACAAGCCGTTGGCTAATTTTATTTTTAAAAATTAAAAAATTAAAATTACCAGTACCAAAAATGAAAAAGGTGAATTCAAAACCAAGGAGGAGGAAATAAAAGCAATTATTAGGATCTATTTTGTTCAACTACATCAATAAAACTGACAATCTAAATGAAATGGATAAATATTTACAAAAAATATAAATTGTCCAAATTAATAAAAACAGGAAATATTCTTAACCCCATTTTAGAAAAAGAAATTGAACAAGCCATAAATTAACTTCCTGGGGTGGGGGTGGGGGAGAAACAGGACCATATAGATCTTCAAGCCAATTCTACCAAACATTTAAAGAATAATTACTTCCAGTACTATAAAAGTATTTTTTTAAAAACAGGTGAAGAAGGAGGCCTACCAAATTCCTTCTATGACACAAATATTATTTTGGTACCTAAACCAAGGAGAGTTAAAACAGAAAGAAAACTATAGACCAATTTCCACAATGAATATTGATGCAAAATTTTAAAATAAAGTACTAGTAAAATGATTATAGCAGCATATCAGAACAATCATACACTATGGTCATATTGGATTGGTACCAAGAATGTAGGGCTGGTTCAATATTAGGAAACCTATAAGCATACTTGACCATATTAACAGCAAAAACAATAAAATTATTATTTCAGTAGATACAGAAAAAGCTTTTGACAAAGTATAACACCCATTCCTGTTGATTCTAAAAAGCACAGAAATAAATGGAGCTTTTGTTAAAATGTTAAGTAGTTATCTATCAAAAACCAAGAACAATCATTATCTAGATAAGCTAGGAACTTTTCCATTAAGATCAGAGATGAATCAAGGAAGTCCATTTTCACCATTACTATTCAATATTGTACTAGAAATTCTAATTATAACAATAAGAAAAAAATTAAAAGAATAAGCATAGGCAATGAGGAAACAAAAATATCACTTTCTGAAGATGTTATGAGGATTTACTTAAAGAACTTGAGTCAACCAAAAAACTAATCAAAAAACACTTTATACCAAGGTTGCAAGATATGAAATAAACCCACACAAATTATCAGCATTTCTATATATTACCAACAACCCCAACACAAAGAGAAAGAAAAATAAATTTCAGTTAAAATAACTACAAATCCTACAAAATACCTTGGATTCTACCAGCCAAGACACATACAGGAATTACATGAATACAATTATTAAACTTCATGCAAAGACAAATAATTAGGGAACTATTAATTCCTCATGGGTAGACTGAGTCAATATAATAAAAATGATAATTCCACCTAAACTAATTTGCTTACTCTGTTCCATACCGATAAAACTGCCAAAAAAATTTATAGAGTTAGAGAAAAAATAATAGCAAAATTTATCTGAAAGAACAAAAAGGTCAAAAATATCAAGGGAATTAATGAAAAAAAAAACGTGAGGGAAGGTGGCCTAGTCATACCAGCTCTCAAACTGTATTGCCAAGCAGTAATCATCAAAACAATCTGGTAGTAGCTCAGAAATAGAATGGTGGGTTAGATATACAATACACAGTAGTAAATGAAATTTAGTGTTTGATAAGCCCAAGATCCAAGTTTTTTGGACAAGAGCTTACTATTTGCAGAAAACTACTGAGAAAACTGGAAAAAAAAATTGGCAGAAACTAGATACAGACCAACATCTCACACCACATACCAAGATAAGGTTAAAATGGGTACATGATTTAGACATGAAAAGTGATACCATAGGCAAATTAGAACACTATGGAGTATTTTACATGTCAAATCTGTGGTTAAAAGAAGAATTTATGATGAAATGAGACAGAGAGCATTACAAGATGTAAAATGGATGGTTTTAATTACATTAAATTTGAAAGTTTTTGCACAAAGACAACTAGTGCAACCAAGATTACAAGGAAAACAAATTTTATAGCAAGTGTCTGAGAAAGGCCTCATTTCTCAGACATATAGAGAACAAAGTCAAATTTATAAGAATACAAGTCGTTCCATAATAAATTGTCAAAGGATGTGAAGAAGCAGTTTTCAGATGAAGAAATCAAAGCTATCTATAGTCATATTAAAACTGCTATTTTATTATATATTACATTGTACATATATATTTTTTAAATCACTATTAATTAGGGAAATGAAAATTAAAACAGCTCTGAAGTAACACCTCACACCTATCAGAGTAGCTAATATGACAAAAAAGGAAAATACTGGATGTTGGAGCGGATGTGGGAAAATTGGGACGCTAATTCACTGTTGGTACAATTGTGAACTGACTAACCATTCTGCATAACAATTTGAAACTATGCCCAAAGGGCTATAAAATTGTGCATACTCTTTGACCCAACAATACCACTACTAGGTCTGTATCCCAAAGTGGTGGAGGGAAAAAAGGAAAAGGACCTATATGGACAAAAGTATATCAACTCTTAGTGGTAGTGAAGAATTGGAAATTCAGGGGATGCCCATTAATTGGGGAATGGCTGAACAAGTTGTGGCAAAAGATTGTAATGAAGTACTATTGTGCTATAAGAAATGACAAACAAGATACCTCCAGAAAAGTCTGGAAAGACTTCTGTGAACCTATGCAAAGTGAAGTGAGCAAAATCAAGAGAACATTGTACCCAGTAATACAAACATTTTACAATTATCAACTGTGAATGATTTAGCTATTCTCAGCAATACAATGATTCCAAAGGACTCATGACCAAAAAAAAAAGTTATCCATCTCCAGAGAAAGAAATGATGAAGTCTGAATGCAGATCAAACCATATTATTTTTTACTTTATTTTAGGTGGGATTTTTTGAGGGGGGGTTTCTTTCACAACATGACTAATATGGAAATAATGTTTGGCATTTTCGCACATGTATAGCAAATATCAAACTTCTTGCCTTCTCAGGGAGGGGGAAGGAGAGGGAGGAAGGAGAGATATAAGAATTCAAAATATTTTTTCAAATGTTAAAAATTGTTTTTACATGTGATTGGGGAAATAATATGGGAAATCCTGAATAATATAATAAATAATAATAAAATGGGAAAGAAGGGTGCCTACCAGATTTCCAAATATAGTGCAAAGCTGTAATCATCAAAACAATTTGGTTAAAATGAGTTGGAGAAGAAGCAGCAAACCACTGCAGTATCTTTGCCAAGAAAACCCCAAATGAGGTCATGAAGAGGCAGATATTACTGAACAACAACAAAGAAATAGAGAAGTTGATAAGTGAAACAGACAAGGTACCTAATATACGGAAACAATCCTAGTGTTCAATGAACTTAAAAATCCCAGCTATTAGGGCTTCCAAGAATTCGCCGTTTTACAGAAACTGTTGGAAAAACTGGAAAGTAGTCTGCCAGAAACTTTGGCCAAAACCTCATCTATACCAAGATAAACTCAAAGGTGCATATCATTTAAATGTAAGCTAATTTGTGAAACATGGAAGAAATTACCTGTCAGATCTATGGATAAGGGAAGAATTCATGACCAAATGAGATAGAGGTTTGCAGAAGGTAAAATGAATAATTTCAATTACATAAAATTTAAAAGTTTTTGCACAAATAAAACCATCGTAGGCAAAACTAGAAGAAAAGCAGGAAATTAGCATGGAGATGCTAAATCTTTCCAGCAAATGTCTCTGATAAAAGTCTAATTTATAAAATATGTATGAAATAGTCAAATTTGTAAGTATAGGAGTCAATCCTTGGGGCAGCTACATGGCACAGTGAATACAGCACCAGCCCTGGATTCAAGAGGACCTGAATTCAAATCCGACCTCAGACACTTGACACACTTACTAGCTGTGTGACCTTGGACAAGTCATTTAACCCCAATTGCCTCAGTTGATATATGGTCAAAGGATATGAATAGGCAGTTTTCAGAAGGAGAAATCAAAACTACCAATAGTCATATAAAAATGCTCTCAATCACTAATAATAAGAGAAATGAAAATTTAAAAAATCCTCAGGTACTACCTCAAACCTATCAGATTGGCTAACATGACAGAAAATGAAAATAAATTCTGGAAGTGATGTAGAAACATAGGTACTCTCGTGATTTTGGCAGGGTAGAGTGAAAACGGCAGGGAACTTGGTTAATGTGGAAATGTGTTTTTCACAACTATATACATATATGTGTATATCTATATAATTTGTTTTTATTTTTCTTGCCTTCTCAATGAATAGGGGAGGGGAATAGGAGGATTTTGAACTGAAAATAATTTTTTAAAAAAATGTAAACTCCTTGAGGGCAGAGATTATCTTTCTGCTCGTATTCTCAGTGCTTGCACAGTTCATGGCACAGATCAGCACCCTATCCTTCCTTCAAGACCCATCTCCAATTCTACCTCTTCAAAGAAGCCTTCCTTTTTGCCCATAGATGGATGGGGTTTCTTTCTCACATGATTTCGTTGACTTTAAGCATGACTGATATTCTAATAAGCCCTACTCCTCCCCATTTCCATCCCAACCTGGTTTGCCCATCTCTTAGTTCATGCTGTTGTGCCCCTTGAAGTCCCCACTCTATGCTCAATAAACTTTCCATTCAATTAACATATTTCCTCACTTTAACTGAAATCATGATTTCCCCTAGAACAACACATCCCTTGTAGTCATCTCCATTGGAAATCTTCATTTTCTGCCCATACATCTCTCTAATTATATCTGAAATCCCTATGTGTTACTATAGCTGCTTGATGGTTGTGTCTTTTTCACCCCTTTCAACCAGAAATGGGCCTGAGTCAATCTCAAAGCCTGCCTTATCAAGGTGGGACTCTCTTCTCTGTTTTCCTTTCCTTTATCATCCTTCCTTCATTTCATTCCTCTTTCCCAAGACTAAGGAGAAGGGAAATGCTCAACTGCAAGCACCCACCGTGGAGACAGTAGATGGACTCCATTTTGAGATCATTTGCCTTTTTATGAGATCTGCCAGACTGATAGTTAAAAATAAAATGCAGACTCTAGGTGGGGGGAGCCAAGATGGTGGCTGGAAAGCAGGGACTTGCCTAAGCTCCCCACCAGGTCCCTCCAAAAACCTATAAAAATGGCTCTAAACAAATTCTAGAGTTGCACAACCCACGGAATAGCAGAAGAAAGCAGGGCCACAGCCCAGGACATCCTGGATGGTCACTGGGCAAGGTCTATCACGCAAGAAGCTGGGAGTGGAGTTGGGCAGAACCCAGCATGGGCCATGGAGACCAACCAGACCAGAAGCTGGGTGGAACAGGCCCTAGCGCCCTGAATCAGTGAGCTGTGACAGTTACCAGACTTCTCAACCCACAAATACCAAAGACAACAGAGAAGGTTAGTGGGAAAAGCTGCGGGGGCAGAGTGAAAGGAGTTTGCAGCTCGGCCACCTCTCCGGGGGCAGCAGAAGTGGTGTAGCTCTGAGGATAGAACTACAGTTGCAGTTGCTTCCAGCCCCAGGCCCACCTGGTGTCAGGAATTAAGTGGCGGATCAGAGATGGAGTGCAGAGCCTGCTTAAGATCTGAGTTCTGGTCCAGGTTGGCAGTTCTTAGAGGAGGAGAAGCACTGGTGTGGCAGAGCTTGCTGTGTAGAAATAGCTCTGAAAACCCTGCAACCCCTCAAGCTTGGGACAAAGTACCCTCTACTCTACAAGCAGTCATTCCCCAACAGAAAAACTCAAGGGTCAAGTAGTTGGCTGGGAACATGGCCAGACAGCAAAAACAGACTTAGATTCAGACTCAGACTTTGTAATCTTTCTTTGGTGACAAAGAAGACCAAAACATACAGCAAGAAGAAGTCAACAAAGTCAAAGAGCCTACATCAAAAGCCTCTAAGAAAAACATGAACTGGCCTCAGGCCATGGAAGAGCTCGAAAAGGATTTGGAAAAGCAAGTTAGAGAAGTAGAGGAAAAATTGGGAAGAGAAATGAGAAGGATGTGAGAAAACCATGAAAAACAAGTCAATGACTTGCTAAAGGAAACCCCCCAAAATACTGAAGAAAATAACACCTTAAAAAATAGGCTAACTCAAATGGCAAAAGAGCTCCAAAAAGCCAATGAGGAGAAGAATGCCTTGAAAGGCAGAATTTGCCAAATGGAAAAGGAGGTCCAAAAGACCACTGAAGA
>CM053624.1:371900573-371922533 GCA_028646595.1 Phalanger gymnotis | reverse complement strand
GGTACAGCCAACTATGGAAATAGCACTGGATTTGGAGTCCTAAGACCCAGAATCAAATGCCAACCTCCACTGGCAAGACCATGGGCCTCATCTATAAAATCAGAGGGCTCTTCCAGGTAAACTCCCAGGTCCCACCCAACTCTTAGTTCCATGAGTCGATGTAGAGAGTGGACTATCTCTTTGACTCTACCTCTACACCTCTAATGAGACTATGGCAGCAGCCACCTTCAACTGTCAACTTAGACCAAGTCTGTCATCTATCCAGTCACCAGCAGGTAAATCTCTGCTCCCTTCCCTCTGCTGTTCTCCACAGACCTGACTGTCAGAGTGGGGATGGGATTGCAGAATCCAAATGAGTCAGGTCCCACTAGCTCTGACAATGGTGGGTTAAGCCCTGAGTGCAGGTGAAGGCATAAGCCCAGATACAATGCAATGATCCTTCCAGCAGATAAAACCACCCTTCCCTCCCTCAGTAAACCAGCAGCCCTGTCCCATCTTAAGGCACCTGGTGAAGCCCAAGGCTATACCTGCCAGTCCATGAGCTCACTAGGTTAGGTTTCACTGGGAGAAGTGAGGCAGAAAGCTACCAAGACAACTTCTCTCAGTCCTGAGTCGGGGTGGAGCCCCACCAGGGGTAATGGGAGCTTCTCAAAATGCCTGAAATTCTGCTCTGTGCTCCCTGCCGCAGGAGTGAAGCAGCTGTGGGGAATGGGGAAGGCACTGCTGCACTTGGGCTTTTACCTTATCAACATTAGCTCGAGTTTTGGCTGAGGTCTCTACGTAGTTGACATTCCACTGGTCAGCTCGGTTTTTTGCATCTTCTACAGAAACTTGTCTTTTATCTTCTAAATCTGACTTGTTACCGACTAGAAGAAAGGGAACATTCTCATCTTCCTTGACTCTTAAAATCTGCTCCCTGGAAAAGAGGAAATCAAAAGTGAAAATCAGCACATTCTTTCTCTCAATACTAATGGAGTATTGGCCAAATGGAAATCTACACAAAGTAGTGAATTTCATTCTGTCTTTAACACTGAGCCCTCGTGCCATTTGGATAGATTCTCATTAAAAAAAATCGAAACACTTTTTCTCATTTTTCTTGTCTGTGGATGAACGATCATTTGTTATATTAAGTGCCAGGCCCAGGGCCAAGGGCTGGGGATACAAAGACAAAAAGGAAGACTGCCCTGCCCTCAAGGAGCAGACATTCTACTGCCAAGACTGCCAAGAGCAGGAGCACACCTAAGCATGTAAAGAGTATACCTAAGCATGTACAAAGAGAGTATGAAGGAGTGGGGGGAGGTGGTGGTCAAGGAACAAAGGCCTCAAAGTGCCAAAAGGTGGTGCCGGAAAGAAACCAGGGACTCTGAGAGAGACAGAGAGAGAGTGGGAAAGAGAGAGAGAGGAGGAAGTTATTCCTGGCATGGCCACAGCAGAAATAAAGGCACAGAGGAAGGGGAATGTGTCACACGTGAGAGCTAAAACAAAGACCAACTTGGTTCCAGTGCAGTGTGTGAAAGGCAGTGATGTATGAGAAGGCTAGAGCCAGAGTGCTGACGCATGGAAGTAATGGGAGTCCACAGAGTTTAGGGCTAGATCAACACCACTCTTTCTTTGGTTCACCAACGAAAAAGATTCTCACAAACTCAATACATTACCTTCTAGTAGAGTTAATAACTAAAAAAAAGGTGAAGGGACCTTGAGTTTGTGTACAGCATTGCCCCCTGCAAGAAATGTATTAACCATTTATGGGCATAGTTTGCATTTTAAAGGAAATACAAAGACTTTACCAATTTCACTAGGATACTAATACCAGAGAGTAAGAAGCAAACAATTCAAGTCCCTGCAATCTAAAAGCAACAGAATCCTGGGTTTCTAAGTCTCCAGAGAGTTTCCCTTCTAGTCTTTGTCTTTACAGTCGAGGGATGGACCAGGGGCCTTGCTAACTGTTAAATGCCCATTCCTCTTGCTATCTTAGCAAGGCTGGTTGGAAGGGAAGCAGTCACAGAAGAGTCATTGGCACATGGCCAAGTCACAGAGCACATGTTTAGGCTTTCACACTTAAAAGATTGGCATCAGCATCTACCTGGTGACAAGCCCCAGCAAATATTCCAATCACCATTTGAGAGATCAAGGGACTTGCCCATGGGCTGGTGAGGGACAAACTAAAAGGCAGACCCTCCTGAGCCTGAGGGCTGAAGTTATCCGGCCACACCTCCAGCCACTGTTTGATCAGCTTTGACCAGAGACTCCAAGGGAAAGGAGACCCCTCTAACGCTCGAAACACATCCATCTACTTTTGAGTAGCCCTCATTTACTGTGAGAGTTTTTCTTTAATTTCGATATTAGAGTGTAAATAGGAATTGTTTCTGTTTTGGCCCAAAACTCTGAGGATCTTCCCCGCCCAGACTCCATTTTTTTGACTAGGTAAAGAGGCCATTCTCTGTCTCACTTCTTATTTAGCCATAATCATCCATTGCACCTGAGGCCATCTCCAGTCATCCTGATCTGTATTTCACCACTGGACCCAGATGACTGCAGAGGAGAAAGTGAGGCTGGTGACTTTGCACAGCCCTTCCTCACTTAACTTCAATTCACATGCATGTGATGGCATCACCTCCCTGATGTCATGGTCCTCTTTGAAGGACGAACAAGAAAGTCTCTCTGAAGCTTCTCCGAATCGACTCTAAAGACAGAACAAAATCAGTCCTTGGCCTCCAAAAGCTTAGATTCCACAAAGAGATTCAATATGCAAACAGTTAAGAGGAGAGAAAGCATTAACTAGAAGAGAACTCAGGAAAGGCTTCCTCTAAGAAGTGGGCCTGTGGGCTGACCTTCAAAGGAAGTTGTGTCTTCCCATCCTCTAGCATAAGCATGCTGTTTCTTCAGCTGAACCTCACATAGCAAGTTCTCAAGGACCTTAGATCACTCTCCCTCAGATACTCTCTAGAGTATCTCTTCCTTCGTATCTCTCCAAAATTGTGGCTCCCAGAACAGAACACAAAACCCAGTAGATGATCTGATCAGGGCACAATACAGCAGAACTGTATTGGACCTATGTTTCTCTTAATTCAGTCTAAGATCATTTCCTCTTTGGAGGCTGCCATAATGCACTTACTACTACTGTCCACAAAGATGTGGGAAACTCATCAAATGCTCTGTTGAGATTTGGGTAAACTAAATCTACAGATTTCACTCAATCGCTGATTTTGTTTTGTAATTGCAGCTCCATTCTCACCCCGTCGAAAAAGGTGAGGTCAATCTGGCATATTACTTATCAGGCTGTGTTACCTTTTGTGATTACTGCTTCCTTTTCTAAATGTCCACAAACCATCTCTTTAATATATTATCAATTTTTTTTTGTCAGGAATGGAATTTTCAGCTGTGACTCATGAAACATCACAAGAATTAAAACCTTATAACCCAAAAGCAAGAGCTAGGCATGTAAGCTTCAGTAGATTACCTATGAAAGCCTGTGCATAGGAAGTACCATAAACTCTATCATCTAGGAATTAAATCAGCAGAAAAGAAGCTGAGTTCATAACATACTGAGAGTAAGAGATAAAACATGAGCATCCTAAAGTCTATTTACTGGAACCCATGAAATTTTAAAATACAGAATGGTTAGACCTTTAGCAGCAGATTGGGAGAACCTGAGGGGAGGAGGGGGTTTGAGAATGGTCATGGACAAATACACAGGATACGATATGGCTGAGCTGTGATCTGCACCAGTGGAGGGAATGGATTCACCAGGGGGACTTTTGTGCCATCTTGGAGAAGGTTTCCTCAAAGAAACCACAGAAGATGAGAGAACTATGTTCACAATCAGCCCCTAGACTCTGCCATGAAGTTCTGGCCTATTCCTCATTTCTGAAATATATAGAGAACTAAGTCAAATTTATAAGAATACAAGTCAATCTCCAATGGATAAATGGTCAAAGGATATGAACAGGCAGTTTTCAGGTGAAGAAATTAAATCTATCTATAGTCATATGAAAAAATGCTCTAAATCACAACTGCTCAGAGAAATGCAAATTAAAATAACTGAGGTACCACCTCATGACTATCAGATTGGCTAATATGGCAGAAAAGGAAAATGATAAATGCTGGAGAAGATGTGGGAAAACTGGGACACTAATGCATTGTTGGCAGAGTTGTGAACTGATCCAACCATTCTGAAGAGGCTAAAGGGCTATAAAACCACGTACACCCTTTGACCCAGCAATACCACTACTAGGCCTCTATCCCAGACATAAAAAAAAAGAGGCGGAGAAGGACCAATTTGTATAAAAATATTTTTAGCAGCTTTTTTTGTGGTGGCAAAGAATTGGAAACTGAGAGGGTGCCCATCAACTGGGGAATGAGTGAACAAGTTGTGGTACATGAATGTAACGGAATACTATTGTGCTTTAAGAAATGATGAGCTGGTGGATTTCAGAAAAATTTGGAAAGGCTTACATGAACTGATGCTGAGTGAAATGAGCAGACCCAAGAGAACACTGTACACAGTAACAGCAACATTTTGAGATGATGGGCTCAGATTCAATCGAGTTCAGCTCAGGATAATCTGGCCCAATGGCATTAGCATCACAAATGCTCAGGCTCCCTAAGAGTCTACCCAATGTGGCAAATCTTTAATAAACTTTGTTTTATTTTGGGAGAAAAAAAAAATTTGAGATGATGAACTGTGAATGACTTAGCTCTTCTCTGCAATCCAATGATCCAAGACAATTCCAAAGGTCTCATTAGGAAAACAGCCATTCACATCCAGAGGAAGAACTGATGGTGTCTGAAGGCAGATGAAAGCATGCTACTTTCACTTCTTTTTTTTGTGGCTTTTTTGGTTTTGTTTTGGTCCAATTCTTCTTTCACAACATGACTAATATGGAAATGTTTTGCTTGACTGCACACATATAACCTATGTTAAATTGCTTGCCTTCTCAATGAGGGGGGAGGGAAAGGAGAGAGGGAGAGAATTTGGAACTCAAAAAATTTTTTTAATGTTAAAATTTATTTTTACACATAATTGGAAAAAAATAAGATATATTAATAAAAAAAGGAAAAAGCCCTGGCAGGAGTGGATCATCACAGGTGTTAACCCTGTCCCTACAAGAGGGCAAGGTTAGGTTTCATGAGCTGGTTCAGTGTGGTTGGCAATTTTAAAACGGAATGATATGAATGAATTTAATAAGAAAAAAGAACTATCCAAAGTATGGTACAGAGCATTGCCTGCCTGCCTGCCTGCATAAGGTATTTCCTTGGCTTCCTTCAGGATTCAGTTCAAACCACACCTTCTTCTGCAGGAGGCCTTTTCCAGTCAGTCACTGCTAGGCCCTCCTTCCCTCTGTGATTACCTCCCATTTCTACTTTACTCACCATGTGTACGCGGGGGGAGACTAGGACAAAACAACTGAAATTAAAGCACTTTGGAAAAGAAAATGGCCACAGCCAGGGGAGGTTCAATGTTGGGGGCTGTCTGTTATGTAAGAACAAACAGTATCAACTGAAAAAGAAAATGATATTTAAAAATGGTGCAATTCAACAAAACATTTATTAAGCACCTTCTACATGCAAAGTATGTTCTGGGAACACGAGGTGGCTCTCATGTACACTCTAGTCTGTGGTGATGAAATCCCAGAATTCTCACCAGTGACTCGTTTTTCTCAGAAGGATAAAGCTAGAAACAGAGGACAGAATCAAACGCCGCCCTACCTGTGCCAAGATCTATACTGGGCAAGGGGGATACACCCCGGTACCCCCCCGTCCTCAGAAGAAGCTCGGCAGCTTTGCCTGGGGCGGGCAGTGGGGGTCCTGCTGTGAGAACACAGTGCTTTGAACGTGGTTGTTCCCAAATGGGCCTGATCAAAAGCTGGTGCTAAGGGACTGACCTATTGTATAGACAGATTTTCCTCCTGATCCAGCTTCCTTCCTTGGGATCTAAGTGCTCCCAAACACTGGGGGAGCCTGAAGAAAGTGCCTGACCAGTCCAGAAAAGGCTGCCGGGCAGGGGAGGCAGCCACAAAGTTAAGTTACATTATAAAGTGCATCTCAATAGATGGAATGTTACACAAGGTATTAAAAGAACACACTTGCTTACATTTGCTGGTGTAGAATCACAGGCTGTAACATGAACTAGACAGTGGTGGTGATGAAAAAGAAAAAGGGAGGGGACAGAGAGAGCCCGAGGAAGCTGAGAACATGTCCCCTCCAGCTTCTGGACCAGAAGGTGAAGCCCGACAACATGTCAGATCTTTGGGATATACCTGAAGTCAGCAGTTGCTGCGAAAGATTCCAGCTCTGTTATAGAGAAGACACAGAGAAAGCCCTCCCCGCTTCGGAAGTAGTTGTCCCTGATGGCCGCATAGTCCTCCTGCCCAGCAGTGTCGAGGATATCGATCTGGACCTCTTCCCCATCCAGAACAACCTTTTTCCGGTAGCTGTCGGCTTTGGTCGGCTCATAATCTTCTACAAACTGGAAGAGAACAAACCCACATTGTAATGGCTTGGTCTAGGGGGCACTCGGGCAATCCCGCAAAACATCAGGGTGGGCCCACGTCTAACCAAGTACACAAGCAAGCCTGAAGAAGCACTAACAGATCCCTCCCTCACTCAAAAGATTGCTTTGTGTGCTGCTCCAGGTGTATCCTGAAGGTCTGAGGCCGTGTGCAAGAGCTGGCTTTGGAGCCAAAGGTCCTGAGTGGGAATTCTGGCTCTGCTCCCCCCCTTTAGGAGCACCCCGTTTCCCAACACCCCTATCTGCAGTCAGCACACATTTCAACCTTTGGAGTGTATCCCCACGTAACAAAGACTGTATCAAGATCGAGGCGTCCTGTTCGTCCACTGTCAGCTCAATCAAATTCTTTTCTCACATACCCTGGTGTTCAGAGGCCCCTTTTCTGTTCCTGACCGTCCTGAGTCCTGATCTTTGTTGCTGGAATTCCGGTGTGGAACTCCCTCTACTTATGACTACAACCATTTTCTGCATAATCTCAGGGGACTCTTACTGGGTTTTCAGGCTTACGAAGCACTCGACACACATAAAACCACTGAATTATGACTCTTGACACATGGGGACACTGTCTCACAGTATGTGCTCAACATTTATTGAACTGAACCAGGAAATCTCCTAAGGAGACATGGCCAAGAAACAGAAGAGCACTAGGAAGACACTCCAGGGGAAAGAAGGCTGGACCTGGAGTCAGCAGAGAGATGGGTTTGAGCCTTGGCTCTGCCAAGATGAGGCCACGGTCACTTTACTCTATGCCTCAGTCTCCTCATCTGTAATATGAGGAGAACAATGGCTCAGCCCCTCTCCCCTCCAAGGAGAGCACTGTGCGGGCCAAGTCCCAAATACAATGTGAGAACGTGAAGGCTGGAAAAGGGCTTATCAGTGACATACTTCCAGCTTCCCAGTCTGGTGGCTAGGGCCTGGGCCATGAGCCAGGAAGACCTGAGAACTACTTCAGCCTCAGTTCCCTCCATTGTAAACTTGAGGGACAGTCGTGAGGATTGAGTGAGATCACTGTGACTGCAGTGCCGGTCACTCTAGAAGTGCTGTCCCTTTCCTCCGCTTTTGTCAATCAGTGAAAGCTGCTCACAGTAATGATGTCAATTAACAAACTTTACTTACCTCGTCATACATGAACTGTAGGGTCAAAGCTGATTTCCCCACACCACCACTGCCCACCATGATGACTTTGTGTAAAGCCAAAGAATTCTGGCCCTTGGGTTTATTGGCTGCCATCTTTGGTTAGGGAAGTATCCCAGGAAGAAGGAAGAATCTAAAGAAAAGCAAAATTACATGTTTAGTTCCATTCTTTCATAGTTACAGTGAAGGACTAATTTTATTTCTTCTTTGGTCTTCAGGGGAAGAAATAAGAAAACCTGCCCAGCACCAGACCCTGGAACAACATGGCTCTGGGGAAATCCAACTGTGTCTTTCCAGGGATATTGCATATATGTGAGTGTGAGTGTGTGTGTGTGTGTCCAGTGTGGGCAGCTCAGCCTTCCGGGGCACAGGCGCTGTTACTGCTACAAGAGATCCACCTCTCACCCTGGTCTGAGCTCACTGACCAGCAATAGCTAGAGTCGGTTTTCATAGGCCCATGCCCACAGCAGCAGGCAGCTAAACGCCTGCACAAACAACTGCTAAACAATACTCTCATCAGAGAAATGCCATCTATTCCTTAATTTGGGAAAATTAATTTTTGAACAACTGGCAAATAGCTGGTTAAAAAACAGTCCGTCTAAGTAGTTATCTTGAGTGGGTGATGATACCTCTCAATAAATCTGCTACTGCCCTTCCCATCAAAGGGCCCCATCACATGCCCTTCATGGGTAAGGGAGGATCAGAACCTTCTCCACACTCACTGCTGCCCCCTCCACAAGGCCCACCCCTGGACAACTTCCGCTGGCAGCTCCCTGCCCCCACTAACCCCACGCCCTCCTCTGCTTTTTTTTTTTTTAATAAAAAATATATGATTTCATTGCTACAGGGAAATCCTGGTGAGGAAGTAAGTGCCCTCCACCACCACCTGCTCTGTCACTGACTGCCTTGCCCAAGGTAACACATCCAAGCTAACAAGCATTTATGAAGTGCCAACTCTGTGCCAGGCACTGGACTAAACACTCTGCAAAGAAAAGCAAAAGACAGTCCCTGCCCTCAAGAGGCTCACATTCTAATGGGGGAGGGGTGCATCCAAGCAGTAGATGGTTTAATGAAAGATCTCCCACAGAGGGAAGCATTGAGGTCAAGGGGAACCAAGAAGGGCATTCTGCACAGGGCAGGACTTTATCTGAGACCTAAAAGAAACCAGGAAAGGACGGAGGGAGAGGAGAGGATGGGAAGGTCCAGGCCTGGGGTTGAGCCAGGAGCTGCACAGAGGCTGGCACCACTCAATCACAGAGATTACTGAGGGAAAGAAGACCCATAAAGCCTGGAAAGGGAGGAGGAGGCCACGTAATGAAGGCTCTAAAAGCCAAACCAGAGGCTATGAGAGCTAGTACTGGTCCAAGGCAGGGGCCTCAATCCCCCAGGCCTTTCTGATTGGAAGCCAGCTCTCCAGCCCCTCGCTCATGAACCATCTGATCCATCCCAGAATCTCCCACAGCACTGAAGTCAAGCTCTTGGGAAAACAGTTTGCAAGCTCTGTCTGTGCTCTTCCCTTTTTGAAAATCAAGACCACAAGTGGACACTGAGCCGAATCTAAAAAGATGAAATCTGGTAAGGAGAGATGTAAAGTATTAGAGTTAGATTAAAAAAAAAAATCAACCTCACCAGGATATGGTAGGGGAACACAGGGAGAAGTTTGTCCGAACAGAGAGCCTAAGGTTTCCATGACTTTCAAACCCAAATCCAGCCATCAGCATGAAGGGGTCCTGGGAGGCACGAGGGTGCACGGCTTCCAGGACCAGGGAGGGGCACAGACCCATGGCTCACTGCTCTGAAGTACAATGACCAAGTGGACAGCACCCAGAAAGGAAATCAGGAAGGCCAAGGGAATTAGTTAACAGGACCAGGAAGACTGAGTTTGGAGAAGACTTGGAGAGAAGGGGAGTGAGAAGAGGGGGCTCGTGCTAGGCAGCTAGGCACCTTCAAGTGTGGAAGGGGGAATCACACTCTTTCTACTTGGCTCCAAAGAGCAGATGCAGGAGCCCTGGATGAACTGGCTACCTCGGGAGGTAGCAGGTTCACTTCCCTACTAGTACCCTCACAACACTAGCCTCAACTGGCAGAGTCAGAGAACCCAGGTTCAAGTCCACCTCTGACCTGACTGGGTGACCTCCTGTGTTCGTCACCACAGGTCTCAGTTTCCACATCTATGAAGTGAAAGCACTGGACTCGATGGTCTCTGAGGTCTCTTACAATTTTAAAACTGATCCTGACTTTTAAAAGAAAGAAATAACTAGAAACCACACGGCAATTGGACATTAAAAAAAAATTATTCTGAAAGGGAAAAATACTGAAATATTGGCCATCCCTAAACTAACACTCAGAGAAAGGAGAGATTTCCTTACATGCTCCCCTTAAATTAAAACATTTCTCCAAACCAATGGATTGGGCAGAGCTGCGATTCTAGGCAGTTTTCAAATTACTACCACCTCTAATTTACAAAACGGAACACAGCCGACCTATAGCTAGGTTGCATCATCAACCCCTTATCCTAGGGTCCTAGAGTGGGAGGATCTGGGACGACCAGGCAGAAGGAGAGAGATTCTGAGGGTCACTTCCCCAAACCTCTGTAACGGTGGCTCGCCCATTCCTGTAATCGCAGCACTGGCCTCATAGCTAGACCCTCTATCCAAGGGCAAAGGCTCATTGATTCAGAGCTGGAAGAGACCTGGGAGATCTTCTGGCTCCACGAGGAAACTGAGACATCAAGTGACTTTAACTAATGTCACTTAGGTCACAAACAATCCAAAGCAGAATTTGAACCCAGGTCCTCTTACTGAAGTTTCTTCACTACCTCCAGAGGGCCCCATCCTGGTCCTGAACAAAAACGAGCAGACACCTGAGTTTGAACATTCTTCTGAAATGCAGTTAATAGACAGTCTTTGACACATTTTTTGCTGTGCTCCTAAAAGCCTGAACTCCTGCACATTTTTATCTTTTCTTACAGAATCCAAGCAATAAAGGGGAAGAGAATAAGGAGGGAGCTTTGCTTTTTTTTAATCACAGCTTCCCAGCCACATAGAAAACCTCCCAAAGGCAGGGAGCCGGCTCCAGGACAGGAGGGAGGGGGGAGGGGACACACGTGGGAGCACGAACAAGCAGATAAACGATTCTGGCCGGAATCAACACATGCAGATCCCCCAAGAGGAATTACCTGAATCTCAGCCTTCGAGTAAAGAGAAAACCAAAAGTTTTAATGCCCCACAATTCAGTGTTTCTCCAATGAACTCAAAGTCAAAATACAGTGTGGGGGCTGGGCCTTGTTTTCTTTAGGAATGCTGCCCAGGCATTCACACTAGGACTTCTTGTGAATCCCAACTCTGTAATCCACAGGAAGCTGGGGGGAGGATGTCCTCGGTCCCTGCAGGTGTGGAGTGCGGGGGTGGAATACAAGAACCAACAGGAAACGGTCTGGCCTCAGACCTCCTTTTGCTCTGTCGGCAGGAAACAAGCGGAAGTGTAGAAAGGAGGAGGTAAGGACCGCAGGATGTACAGCTGGAAGAGACCCCAGCTATCAGCCACTCAGATTCAGTGGGTAGTGCTCAGGGCCTAGAGTCAAGACCCGAGTTCGAATCCAGCCTCAGCCCCTTCTTAGCTGTGTGACCTGGACCTTTGTCTTAGTTTCCTTATCTGTAGAATAGTCATAATAACAGCATTTACCTCCTAAGGTTATTGTGAGGATCAAATAACACCATTTGTAAAGGCTTTGCAACCCCACAGTACCATCTAAATGTTAGCTATGATTATCCAACCCAAGCACAACATTTTACAGATGAGGAAGGAGGCGGCTAAGGGGCTTCTCAGAAACACAACTAGTGCAGAGCAGTGCTGGGAAGATGGATTCGAAGCGATGAAGAGTGGCTAATCTTGTTGAAACGGGGAGCAGGCGGTGGCAGGGTCTGCATGGATTCCAGAGCCCACTGTCTGCTCCCGAACTGGTTCTCCGTCCCCTGCAGAGCTCCTGGCAGAGGAGCAGCTGGCCTCTAGACCCTGTTATCTTTTCCAGGCTGAGCCATCCCAGGGCGTACCAGGGCTGGGGCCGCCTCCTTCACACTGAAGACATGGTAGAGACAGACAGGAGAATCAGCTCATGACATCTGAGTTGGCGGTCACTGGATCTGCCGCCTGGATTTTTCCTACCTTGGATTCTAAGATAATTATTTCTGATAGTGAAGACTCAAATAGCTTCAACCATTAAGTGACAAAATGGCTACTGTAGCTTCTGCCTCAAGACTCAGTTGTTACTGAAAAAATAAAGATGGGATATCACTTGAGGATGCTACAGCTTCCTTCTTTAATGTGGGCAACTAGGAAGAAGCAAGAAAGGGCCGTGGCTCATGGTGGGACAGTCCTCAGGCTGCTCACGGACCTTCGAGAATCTTTGGGTCCACCAGTCCCCCTACAATTAAACTTCCCTGGCTGGTGGCAAATCACTGGAGAAAACCACCTTTTTCCTGATAAAATGCTACGTGTCACTCCTAACACAAAACAAGTGCCTGGCATGAGACAGCAAAAGGGAACAAGATGGAAAGGCATGAGGTTTTTTTGTTCTTTTTCTTTTGCTTAGAAAAAAAAAATATCAAGAGATTTCTATCAAGAGGAATAATGAAAATATTTCCAGAACTATGACCAAATTCCCCACAAATAAATGCCCTCTCGGCATGCAAAGCCCTCCATCCCCTACCCCTTCCCTCTTTCCAAGTCTTCTTCCGCCTTAGTCCCCAGCACCAACTTTTCCGTTCAGTAACACTGGCCTGGAACAACACTGCCTCCTCTGCTCTGACCACTGACCTCCCCGGCCTCCTAAAATTCCACCTTCTACCGGAAGCCTCCCCAGCCCCTCTGGATTGCAGGGTCTTCCCTCTGTTACTTATCTCCTACCCACTCTGTACACAGTGATTTGCTTGCACAGTGTCTCTCCCGTTAGACTGGAAGCTCCTTGAGGGCAGACAGTATTTTTTGCCTCCTTTTATATCCCCAGTGTTTAGCACAGCGTGCGGCACAACTTAACATTTACTGAATTGAAAAATGGTAGCCTCAGACAAGCATCTGCACCACCTTCTTTAAGGCAATGAACACCAACACTCCAAGGCAGGGTGGGCACAGACTCCAGGGCTGGCATTTCCTTCTAGGGGATTGTTTTTACCCCAACTGTGTGTATTTAGTGCAACAAACACTTATCAAGCACCTACTATGCACCACTTGGTACTGAGGTCAAACCAAACCAGTTCAGATCTTGAGAGCTTTCAACCCTCCAGTGAGGGGAGGAGGAGGAGGAGGGGAAAATGTGCACACAAATAAATTGATTACAAGGATAGCTGAGGGAGCAGGAAGAACCAAGACAGGAAATCAAAGAAGGCTTCAGGAAGGTGGGACCTGAGCTAAGCCTGAAAGGAAGACAAGGATTCTGAGCAGCAGAGATGGAGCGGGCAGGACTGGCAGCCTAGGCGGTGACTTGTATGAATGCCAATGCATGGAGGCAGGCAGAGGGCAGCATTCAGAGACTAACTCCTCCTGCTGGGACTACTGGCTTTGTGAAAGAACGAGCCAAAGAGAGAGGCAGAACTGGATGGCCATTCACTGACCGAGTGGTCCATGGCGAGCTGGGACATCATCTGGGAGCTTTCAGCATCTCTAAGGGTTGGTGTGAGGCCCAAATGAAGTACAGCCCACCCTGCATCCCACCAAGTGCTAAGGTCAATCACAATGATGACTATGTGTCTGGAGCAAAGATGACCGGGAGATGACCCCAGGGCCTGCCAGGATCTAGGAATGGCACCAGAGGCTGGAGGAGCTCCCTCCTGGGACCTTCAGAAAAACCTGGCCAAGAATGACACAGGATGGAAAGGTATCAAGGGAAGCAATCTGCTCTGGAGGGGGCCCACCCCCAATGACCCCATGTAAGCTTAAGAAGCAGCGAGGCAGTGCAGTAGACAGGCCTGGAGGCAGAAGTTCAAATCCAGCCTTGCATACTTCCTAGTCGCTCAACCTCTGCCTCAGTCTTCTCAACTGTGAAATGGGGATAATAATAAACCTGCCTCACAGATTATGGTGAGGATCGAATACAGTAACATGTGTAAAGCCCTTTAACATAGTGCTCAGCCTAGTAGTGCTTAATAGAAGCTTATTTTCTTTCTTCTTCCCTTCCCATCCTTCACAAATGTCCCAGTCCTCCTCCATCCTTTAAAAAGAAATCCCCCAACCCCGCCCCCTCAGGCAGCTGCCTCCTACTTCATTGGTACCAACTCTAACCAACAGCAATGTGGATTTCAATCCACCATTCAATTGAAATGGGTTTTTCAGAGATTCCCTATGACATCTTCACTCCATCCCAGAGCCAGATTTAAACCCTAACTCTGCGCTTTACTATCTGAGAGGCAGCACGATACAAGGGGGGAAACACATGAGCTCAAGTCAGAGATCTTGGGTTCAAATCCTGCCTTTAATATTTCCTGCCTGTGTGACCCGGGGCAAGCCCAGTCCTATGACCTCTTGATCTCTGAGGTGTCTGGCAATAGAGCCAGGATTTCTCCTCTGTCCAGTGAAGAGCCTCCAAGTCCTTCCCAGCTCTAGATCAAGAAACCCCCCAGACTATAAGCCATTTGGTCCTATTACCCATCCTTCTCCACATTCCCAGGCTGCGGCCCCTCACTCATTCACCTGCACCGCCGTTCAGAGCCCCAGAACTGGTCTGCCCGCTTCCTCTCCTTCCTCCTTTACCTATCCCTCTCGGTGGGTGTCACAGCAATCTTCCCAAGGTACCTTCCTGGACCTGCTGTGACCACAAACCTCCTCCCCTTCACCCCTTCACTCCAGCCTTGCTGACCCACTGCTGGTCGCCCAAACCCAACAGGCCATCTCTGCCTCCAGCAATCAGGCAGCCTCTTTCATTAGCCTTTCTCCATCGCATCCCTCCCTCCCCCGATTAAGCGCTGTCACCTTTCCTGTTCATTCACCTCCTGCAGCCCTCTCTCTCCTAAGTAGAGCTCAGCTGCGAGACTGCATGGTCTTGCTCTTTACATCCCCAGTGCCCAGCACACTGCTGGGTGTCCAACGGGGGTTTGATAAACAGTGTATGGAACTGAAATCAGCCAAGTGCTTTAATACTGCTAGCCCAACAGTGAGAAGGCTGATCAAGGAGATAAAAAACAGGACAAAGAGCCCTGGCCTTCTCGAGGGGAGCTACACCCCAGAGCCCAGCTAGACAGCACACTGTGGACAGTCATTCCGCCACAAACACAGCTAGCACTGGCTGCTTGTGTGGGCAACAAGCTCAGCCACCAGTTAGGAAGGGGTGACTGCTGAAGGGAAAGGTGTCTCATTTGGCCCTCACACATGCATGGGGAGAAAAGAAACCCACACCTTGGACAAGGCGGGGAGAAGGGAAATGCTCTGTGAAAACCATAACTTACAAAGAGATCAACACATTAGGGCTTACAAAACCTACACGAAATGGAAATCTATATTGGGTTGAATTGATTATACTTATCATCTCATTTTAAACTTTATCCTTAAAGTCCCTGGCTAATTTAAGATAGCTTTTAAAAGAACCATGTAATGCTTGTAGCAAAAAAAAATTGGTCAAAAAAGGTTTACAGATTTTAATCATCAGGTTCCCAGGAAAAGTCTAATCTTCATCTGCTTCGGATTCTATGGCAAATTAACTCTAAGTTTATAATTTATGCATTCTACCATAAATAAGTAGCTTGAGCTCCTGTAAGAGCTGCCTGTTGTAATTATGTAAATGATCTCTCACTCTCTAGTTAAGCCTCACTAATTTGAAACAGGAGGAACTGAAGATGCCTGTGCCTGAAGGGGAAGCAACCCACCCAGCTCCCAACATGCCTCATTCCAGCAACTCTGAAGTTCACAACAGACTGAATAATGACTAAGAAATCCAATGAGAAATTTTGAGGAAAAAATTTTAAATAAAAAACTAGCACGGAAATTACAGCAATTTATCACAAAGATCATACACTCTGACCAGGTAAGATTCATACAAGGTATGCAGAGTTGGTTCAATATCAGGAAAACTATATCAGCATAATTGACCATACGAATAACAAAACTAACAGAAATAATATCATTACCTCGACAGACGCAGAACAAGCTTTTGACAAAATACAGCACTCATTTCTACTAAAGACACTAGACAGCACAGGAATAAATAGAGCTTTCTTTAAAATGATAAGCAGTATCTATCTAAAATCATCAGCAAGCATTATCTAAAATGGAGATAAGCTAGAAGCCTTCCTAAAAAGATCTAGGTGAAGCAAAGATGTCCATTATCACTACTTTTATTCAATATTGTAGTAGATATGTTAGCTATAGCAATAAGGTAAGAATAAGAAATTGAAGGAATTAGAATACACAGTAAGAACACAAAACTATCACTCTTTACAGATGATATGACGGTATACTTAAGAGAATCCTCAAGAATCAACTAAAAAACTACTTGAAATAATTAACTACTTCAGCAAAGTTGCAGGAAATAAAATAAACCCATATAACTCAATCATTTCTATATATCACCAACACAGTCCAGCAGCAAGTGATAGAAAGAGAAATTCCATTTAAAATAATTGTAGACAATATAAAATATTTAGGAGTCTATCTGCCAAGATAAATCCACAAACTATATGAACACAATTACAAAATGCTTTTCACACAAATAAAGTCAGATCTAGAAAACTGGAAAAAAATCTATTGCTCATGGGTAGGCCGAGCCAATATAACAAAAATGATAATTCTACTAAATTAATTTACTTATTCAGTACCATGCCAATCAAACTACCAAAAACTATCTTATAGACCTAGAAAAAATGATAAAATCCATCTGGAAGAACAAAAGATCCAGAATATCAAGGGGATTAGTGAAAAACAAAATCAAAGGAAGGCGGCCTAGCTGTACCAGACCCCAAGTGATATCATAAAGCAGTATCATCAAAACTCTGAAATAGTGGTGGGATCAGTGGGACAGACTAGTACATAAGACACAATAGTAAATGACCACAGTAATCTAGTGTTTGATAAACCACAAGACCCCAGCTTCTGGGATAAGAATTAATTATTTTACAAAGACTGCTAGGAAAACTGGAAAACAGTATGGCAGAAACTAGGTATATACCAACATCTTATACCACATACCAAGATAAAGTCAAAATGGGAACTGTTTTAGACATAAAGGGTGACACCATAAGCAAAGAAGGAGAGCAAGGAACCTGTCAGTTCTACAGAGAAGGGAAGAATTTTTTTTTAACCAAACAAGAGATACAGAGCATTATAAAATGTAAAATGGATAATTTTGATTACATTAAATTAAAAAAAAGGTTTTGCACAAATAAAACCAATGTAACCAAAGTTAGAAGGAAAGCAGAAAATTGGGAAACAATTTTTACAGCAAGTGTCTCTGATAAAGGTTTCTTTTCTCAAATATGTAGAGACCTGAGTCAAATTTATAAGAATAAAAGTCAACCTCCAATTGATAAATGATCACAGGATTTGAACAGGCAGTTTTCAGATGAAGAAATCAAAGCTATCAACAGTCATATGAAAAAATGCTCTAAATCGCTACTGATCAAAGAAGTATAAATTAAAACAACTCTGAGGTACCACCTTACACCTATCAGATTGACTAATATGACAGAAAAGGAAAATGATAAATATTGAAGAAAATGTGGGAAAATTGGGACGCTAATGCATTTTTGGTGGAGTTGTGAACTGATTCAACCGTTCTGGAGAACAATGTGAAACTATGCCCAAAGGGCTATAAAACTGTGCATACCCTTTAATCTAGCAATACCACTTCTAGGTCTGTATCCCAAAGACAGCATAAGTTAGGGAAAAGGACCTGCATGTACAAAAACATTCATATCAGCTCATTTTGTGGTGGCAAAAAATTAGAAATTAAGGGAATGCCCATCAATTGGGGAATGACTGAACAGGTTGTGGAATATAATAGAATACTATTGTGCTATAACAAATGATGAGCAGGCAGATTGCAGAAAAATTTGGATTTACATGAACTGATACAAAGTGAAATGAGTAGAACCAGAGGAACGTTGTACACAGTGACAGCCACACTGTGCAATGATCAAATATGAATGACTTTGCTCTTCTCAGCAAAATAACGATTGAAGACAATTCCAAAAGATTCACGATGGAAAATGCTGTCCACATCCAAAGAAAGAACTGATGGGAGTCTGAATGCAGATCGAAGCAGACTATTTTCACTTTTTTTCATTTTTTTTCCTCTGGTCTGTTTCTTCTTTCACAACATGATGAATATGGAAATATGTCCTACATGATTGCACAATATATAACCTATATTAAATTGTTCACTATTTTAGGGAGGGGGAGGGAAAAGAGGGAGGAAGAAATTTTTGGAACATCTTTTAAAAATGGTAAAAATTGTCTTTATATATAACTGGAAAAAACAAAATACTATTTAAAAAATAAAAAGAAATCCAATGAGAAACAATAGTGACTTCTATTCCCGTGATAAAGGAGCAGGGTGCTCAGAAAGCCCTGTGGCTCAGCATCTCATGGCGACCAGGTACCACACCAATCAAGACAGGGATACTCCAGGCCCATGAGCTCAAAACATCAAAGATCCAAGAGACCTGACTCCCAGTTAGCACAGAAAGTCAGGGCAAAACAAAGCAGATAACCATTCTTCCCAAAAGTACAGCACAAAAATTTTTTGAAAATTTTTTCTAAAAGAAAAAAACATAAGAAACAAAACAACTGAATTAATTAGATTTATATTATCCAGTAATTAATTCAGTACTTCAAGAGATGTTCATAGGATCATAGATCTAGAGCTGAAAGGGACCTGGTAAGCTTCATTATTGCCCTGCAGAAATCCTGAGGTTGAGCAGCTAGAGTCCAACACTAGCCAGAGGGGTCTTCCTCCTGGTCCTCACACAGGATGCTCATTGTTCCCATCTCTTCACATCTCTAGTTTCCTTTCCAGCTCAGCTCAAAGTCAGCCTCATTGGTGAAAGCCTCCTGGATCTTTCTAGCTCCCAGGACCTCTCCCTCAAAGTCACCTCGTTTACTTTGTACATGGCCAGATAGGAACCTTATCTTCCTAGAGAGAGTCTAAGCTCCTTGAAGGCAGGGACTATTTCATTTTTGTTGTCATATCCTTAGCTCTAGCACAGCGCCTGAAATATGCTTTCTGAGTGAATGATTTGTGATCTCATCAATGTAATCATTCCCACCGACAAGAGGGCCCACCTCCTCTTACTGGTCACCTCTCTTTGCTGACACTATTTACACAATTCTTTGTTGGAAATTCATTGTGACCTGCTTATGCCCACCATGTGCCTCTCCATTGCCCTTTGGGTGACCTTTAACTTTAATTCTTTGGGAAGTAGGGGATTCTAATGGCTTGTAGCCATATAGCATTACTAGAAAAAGAGATTTAAAAGATGGGTCTTGGTTTCAGGGAGAAATTTGGAGTCATTAAAAACTGAAAAATTTCCCGAAAGCAATTCAGCACATTTTCCTACACCGGTTTGATTTGGGGTCCAGCTGATCACCCAGCTGCAGTGTTTGTCCCAAATCTATATACTGATGGACCCTATCTATGGGCTGTCCATCCAACTACAATCCTCAGCACCACCACCATTCAAATTTATGGAGCACTTTAAGGTTGGCAAAGAGCTTTACATTTAATCCTCACAATAAACCTGAGGGGTAGATGCCATCACCCACATTTTATAGAAGAGAAAAAAGGTTCAATCCCATAGCAACAAGTGTTTGTAGTGAAATTCAAATTCAAGTCCTCCTGTCTCTACGCCCAACACTCTATTCATTGTACCAGGCTGCCTGTCGTTATCATGGTTGCTAAACATGCTTCGTCCACTTGTCTTGTCCTGTGTGGATAGTTAGAACAAACGTGTCCCTCATTTGGAGACAACAATCAGAGGCTTGACGCGATCAACACATCACCCACAAGCAAAAGCTCCCTTTCTCATTTAGCTTTAACATCTTCCATGACACTGAAAAACATCTTCGGTGAGTATAGGTTTCCCTATTTTCCAACTCAACAATCAGAAGGCTGAACAATGTCATCTCTTGTTGTTTTATCTTTCAAGGATTCTTACATAGTTTTGATGAACAAGCAAGAGATACCTAGTTGGAAGAAAGCCAAATCGAATGCTTTTAAAAAGTGTCAAACAATAAGCAAGCATAGAGGGCTATTGAGTTCGCTAAACACCTTTAGTCAAATATGACCATAATGTTTCATATAGAATAATGATTTCAAAATCCTGTCTGCTCCTGTCACAGAGAAAGACCTCCATGCTTAGGCATTCAAAACAGCATAAACTTAACTTGGTTCTTCTGGAACCAGACATGACAGGAATTACAAAAAAGATGAATTCAAGCAAACTCTTTGGGGCTGCAAGAGGGCAGGTCCAACTTTGATCCTTGTATGAGCTAGATGTAATGAAGCCAGTCCTACATGATCCACCCAGTAAGAATGACCACTTGGTACTCCAAAGGAAGAAAAAAATGTCTTAAGGCCCTCTCACCAATGCAGGCTATTTCAAGACTTCATTCTGCCTGCTGTTACCAAAGAGCTAGTCTAGGGTTAGCCTTGAACTTTTGATACAGCTAAGTCACGGCTGACTAGGATTTCTGTTCTCTTGTTCTCTTAGTGCTCTGGGAAAGCTTCCCTCATCTCTATTTCATAGGTGAACTTCATATTTCAATCGGAAAACATGACGCTCTCCTCAGCCTGATCCTCTAACGTATAGAAATCACCCATCTCGAAATTTCATCAAAGAAGAAATGACTTGGACCTGAAAGAGGTAATACAAAGTAATTTCTCATGGGGTTTCAAACAGTAGGCCTTTTAAAATAAACTATAAGTGGGGAACTTACATCCTAGAGAGGTCTGTGAGCAATCAGAACCCAAACCTATCTGTCATGTAAGTTTCAAGCCAACTGCTTAAAGTCTTGAAAAGGAATACACCTAAACAGATAAACAAAACAGCCAAATGGAAGCTAAGCTGGAAACTAGATTTTTGATTTTCTGAATAAAACATCGAATGGATTATTTTTTGCAAACCGTTCTTGTTTCAAAGGCCAAAAGACAAAATCACGGTATTTTTTAAAAGTCCCCCGATTAGCACTAGCTCAAGGCCGCCTCTCCTTGTCGGCCACACGGCGTAGCTCGCTGAAATATAAATCAGGCTCTTATTCATCTGGGTGACCCACGAGAGTAATAAAGCAACTCTTCGTGTTCAGAATGAACACTGAAGGCTGTCTTGCACCTAGCCTTAGCATTTAAAAAAAAAGTGACAGGAAAGGCAGGAATCTCAATTCTTAGAGCACTTGGGTCAAAAAGATGCGAAAAAGTCACCATCTCCTCCTAAGTCTTTAGAACAAATCATAAAAAGTTGAAACTTCTGCAAATGGAGCAGCTAGAATGTGCTAGAAAGCTGCAAGTGCTTATGACTCTCTGCCTCGTGTGGCCTTTACTACTGCTCTGCCCGGCCTCCTGTCTGGCACAGGGACAAGTACTGCTCACCAGCAGGCTCTCCTTAGCACTAAGAGAGAGGAAAAGGTTTGGCCACAGGCTAGAGAAGCACTCCATGGGGCTCCTAAGAGCAGCTGCCACCACCGCTGCTGGGGGAGAGGGGGCAGTCAATGGGCAACAGTCAAGCTAGGGTAAAGAAGAGTGTGTAATAGATTCAAGATAAGGAAGGAAAGGAAGAGTGCTCCAAACGCAACTGTGACATCATGGTGACGGAAGCCAGCTTGGCCTTCACAGGCACGGAACTTGTGCTCCCCTGGCATAACTTCTAAGAACCCAGGGTCACTGAACGGTCAGCAGGCAGCACTGGGGTCTAAATTTCAGAGAAGAGGGTGTCCAGTAATGATGGAAAGGGTCTGGAAACAGCAGTGGGGAACAAGTAATAATGACCCCACCTCCAGACCATGAGAAAGGGGTTAGGCAGCTGCTGAGCAGAGACAGTGTCCTCAAGGAATAGCTGCTTACTGCAAAGAGCAAAGATTTAGAGCTGGCAGGAACTTTGTATGACATCAGTTCTGATTTTCACTTAACAGATGAAGATACTGAGGCAGAGAAAGACTAAGTGATGACAGGAAATGAGTATAATAGAAAAATGTACAGAGTGAGGGGAAATTTGTTCATATGAAGGGTCCAGTAGAAGGGGTGGGAAGAGAAGGAGACAGACAGGGAGGCTGGAAATCTAGAAGGACTGGGGTGCAGTACCAAGACAGGGCACATGGCCAGAGCAGCCAATCTGGATGAC
>CM053624.1:371833838-371900073 GCA_028646595.1 Phalanger gymnotis | reverse complement strand
CTACAATGATGATTAGCTCTATTTTACAGATGAAGAAACTGAGACTGAGAGAGGCAGGTGCCTTGTCCAGGGTTACCCAGCCAACTTCTAAGGCAGAATTTGAACTTCTTGACTCTGAGTTAGGAGTTGAGAGTTGGACACTGTGTATATCATCTGGTTCTTTTTCATCATGTTGGTCAGTTATACTGATTTTTTCCTCTTTTCTTCCTCTTTTCCTTCTATATTTTAAACTCTTTCTTATAAGGGGTGGTTGGGGAGGGGGTTACAGGAAGAATCCCAGTGAGATAAAAAGAAGGGAGAATCAATAAATATCTATTTTTTTTTTACATTGGGGGTTAGAATAGCATGTAGCATTCTATAGTCACTGATGGTGGAGCCCTCAGAGGAAGTCAGGAAAGCAGGCTGAGTGGGCCTTCTGCCAGCACAGAGTATATAACCTCAAGGAGACCCCTGTCAATCCTCCTCACTCACTCTCGACAGAAAACCTGGAAATGGAGAAGCCTGGACTTGACGGCCTTTAAAGACTCTTCCAGCTCTGAATCTAGGACCCAAGATGGACCATTCTTACCTTCTCCCAGGCCATTCCCAATGACTTGGCTATCCTGATGGCCACTTCTTCCTTCCCCATTCAGCTCTGTGGGGGTCACACCACCCACTAAGCCCTCCTAGGTCTGTCTAGCTTAAAGGATTCTCTCCCTCCTCAAAATTTCCAAGACCAAGGAGAAACGAAACCCGATAAGAGTACAGAGATAGGACCAGCTACCAGTTCAAGTGATCAGAGGCAGAAAAGTGACATCTCAGGGTATCAAAGGAACTGGCAGGTATAAGATGGTGGGAAATGGCAGCATAACTACACAGCTTAAAAAAAGTGTAAAGGTCCCAATTAAAAAAAAAAAAGGTAAGAGACATGACTGTAAACTCAGGGCCAACGAACTTGACTCTGAGGCCAGGAAACTTCTAGAACATAGTAGGAAAGGGATAGGAAGCACTTAAAAGGGAGCCACAATAGAAACAAGCTAGCACAGCTTCAAGAAAAGTGGCTCCTAACAGCCTCATGGCACTTTGGGGGAGGGGAGGCCCACAGGCTTACCGGGTTTGTTGACCCAAAAAGAATATAAACTTCTTGAAGGCAGGGACTGCTTCATTTCCCCCTTCAATTGTGAATATCTAAGTCAACTCATTAGTAGCTACTTAAAGCCTATTGAATCATTTATGAGTTGCTACAACTCAGCATTTACCTACCTAGTTCCCAGCAATTACAAGGTTAATTAAGGCCAGAATTTTCTATTGGAGTTCGTCACTCCCCAGTGAGGGAAGACGTCCTTTGCCAACTTTTCAATGCCTGTCCAAGGCCCTTGGTTTTGGGTCACCATGGCTCCACTCCCATGGCCTCTATGAAACCCTTCTGGCCTTCCCACTATGCAAGAATCACTGGCACTCAGGGCACTTCATACACATCTTCCTTGGCTGGTCTAGACCCTCTTCTGTACTGATTCTTTCTCCTCCTCTGGACTGGAAGCCACCCACCCCTTCAGAGCACTCAGCACAGTGCTCAGTAAATGAGAGTGATTGAAGAATGTATGAGGTGCTCAGGACTTATTTTCATATCGATTTAGAAGCAAAAAAAACAAGGACCTTTTCAGTCATAACCAAAAGAGCCGGTCTTTTATATAACAAGTCTATAAAATGGAGTTTTTTCACCATTCACACAAGGCAATCAGGGAAAGAAAGTATTTATGTGGCAGTCTCCACACCTAACTGGTGTGATTAAGACTCAAGGGTCCATTTCGTAAATCTTTCTATTAGTACGTTATTATACCCGAGTCTCAATTTTTAAAATCAATTCAACTTGAGGAAATCAGGCTTTTTGCTGGTAGACTGTGCCAAATATTAGATAAAGAAGTAAAATTTCCTCTAGTAATAGTCTTCATAA
Source organism: Phalanger gymnotis (assembly GCA_028646595.1). Classification (NCBI taxonomy): domain Eukaryota; kingdom Metazoa; phylum Chordata; class Mammalia; order Diprotodontia; family Phalangeridae; genus Phalanger; species Phalanger gymnotis. The sequence continues at coordinate 371,898,140 of CM053624.1, read as the reverse complement.
AAAACATAAGCAGACTGTCTCAATTAAAGGCAAAATTCTAAGGATCTTGTTTTCAAGAAGAGTGTTGAAAATGGAAGTTTCTTCCTAGTAACAACAAAGAATTGCTGAGCACATCACTAACTGTATTCTTCCTTAACCAAATCCTACGGCATAATCAGACCTTCGCTAGGGAGACGTGGCCTCAGACTTTTATGATTCGTCAAATAATGATTAATAATATAATTTTGCCTGAATTAAGTCATACAGAAAGTTAAAAAGATTATGGTTTCTGCTACAATATAATTCACAGACCCATGATTTTGTTGGTGTGGGTATTTCCTTTGCCAATCCAGATTACAGCCCTTACTTACAAGCCTTGGGAGGTACTGTGGCCAAATATTTCATCACCTTGAGTCTGATCTTTCGAAGATGAACCTTTTCAAAGTTCACTAGGCTGGTTCTCAGACAAAAGACAAAGATCTCACTGGGCCACTGAAACCTCTCCAGCGTGACTGGACATGCCTGGCCCAGCTTCACAACACACCCTGTAAGAGCCTGGTGCTACCTACATGTCCCAGGTTTCGAGAAAACACCAGATGAGTTCTTTGGTGGAAGCTGTACATATGCTTTGGGAACTTCTGATGTGTAAGTTCAAAAGCAGGTTATTGGCCCCATTATTTTCATTCTCATTACATCTTGATTAAAATGCAAACCAATTTCTCAGCAAAAGCAGGTTTAGTTTCACCAGGGTTTTATTTCAGGTAAAGCAAACACGACCAAGCACAGACTTAGAGACGTGGATGGCTGCCAAGGCTCTGGTCTCCTTAGCTGGCCGCTTCTCCATGCTGCTGAGTAAGAAGGGAAAGGGCAATCCTCCTCTGCATACCCGGGGCGCTTCGACCACACTTACTACCCTATGCTGGCTGGTGTTTAGTTTGACTAGTATAGAAACATCAGTTTGGACTAACTGCAAAGGCCATTCTCAATGAGCAAAAAGTCTGAATTAGAAAATATTATAAAATAAATGCACTGCGATGAGCAGGGCGTCCCCAGCTACAGTCCTTTCTCTTTTTTTGCCTTATTTTCTTTTTACACGTACCCATATTAAATATATTTCCACGTTAGTCACATTGTGAAATAAGAATCAGAGCAAAAGGGAAAAACCACTAGAAAGAAAAAATAAAAACAAAGTAAAAACAGTATTCATTCATTCAAAACTGCATTCAGATATAGCCAAGGCCCTGGAGGGCCTTACCATCACACTCTTTTCAGAGGCAGCATTACAGACCCAGGGCACCGCCGTCTGCTCCCTCACTGTGCCACTGGAACCAAAGGGTTATCTTATCATTTTCACTACAGGTGAACCTGCCTCAGTGTACTGCCTTCCTCAATTAGAATGAAGGCCTTGAGAGCAGACACTGTCCTGACTTCCTATTTGTATTTCCAGGGCTTGAGACACAGAGCAAGCATTTAATAAAGCCTCATCCATTCACGCTCATTTTATTGCTCTTAAGTTCAGGCAGTAACACAATGCTTAGGAGCCTGCTGCAGAAGTGGCTCAGAATGGATTAAAATGAAACAGGTGACCAAGGTGGGCTGGCTTGGAGAGATATCTCCATACTTCCTCTGCCTTTCTTTGTGACCCCGGAGTCTCGGGTACCTCCTGAGGCCTCACCTGGGGCACCACTTGGGGAGCTCATCACTGGGAAAACCCAGCCATTCACCAGATCTCATGATCTCATGGCCTGGGGACTCCTCACCACAAGATAGGCCCAAACATTCACGGGAAGATTTTCCCTCAGGGAAGCAAAGAGGCACTAGGCCTGTGGGCAACTGTTGTTGAGCTGTTTCTGTCCAGTCTGACTCTCCGTGACCCCACTTGGCGTTTCCTGGCAGAGACACTGGAGGGGTTTGCCATTGCCTTCTGCAGCTCATTTTACAGATGAGGAAACTGAGGCAAACAAGGTGAAGTGACTTGCCCAGGGTCACACAGCTAGGAAGTATCTGAGGCCAGATTTTAACTTAGGTAGACAAGTCACTCAAACGAGGCAATGGCAAACCGCTCCAGTATCTCTGCCAAGAAAACCCCAAATGGGGTCAGGAGGAGTCGGACAGGCCTGAAATGACTGAGTAACACCAACAGCAGCAGCACTACAGGGAATTTAAAAAACTATCCTTGCCTTCATGGCATATGCTCTCCAGTAGGATTTAGAGGAAGAGATGGCTGTGGACAATTCCCTAGTCCTCCCACTGTGAGAAAACAAGCAGATAAGCACCCGCCCGGCAGAGGTGGTAAGCACTTATCTGACAGCCACAGAAGCAGCCTCGTCACTCAACAACGCCTCCGCTGACCTTCCTGCACTCATGACAGGTCACAAAGCACTGGAGCACCGTCAATATCCAGAAGGTCCAGGGCTCTGACGACGTGAGTTAGAAGGCCCTTTAAAAAAATTCTTATTGCATTTCCACTGAGCTAAATGGGAGATGACTCAATTAATCTTTTATTTTAAATGCATGGAAAGACGACATAGCTCAGGCTTTCCACTACATTAAAAGCTAAACGCCAAATCTGGGATGTAATTTAATCTCAGGCAATATATGAATTAGTTCCATCTGAGGATGGTCACTAAGAAGATAATGTAAAGGAGCTCATCCCACCAGCAAATGTGGCACACAACGACTGATGCCATTCAGCTCATGTCAGCAAAGAGCAGAGTGGCTCAGAATTACTGTAGAAATGACTGCTATGGAAAACAAACAAACCATTCAGCATCAATACTGTAACAACTGCTTCTCCTCCACGTCCAAATCTCAAATGAATCTGTGTGAGGATGACACTGAAGTAGGAAGGCATCTCAGAGTAAAATAACGTACAAAGTAAAAATTGTTCCAAAGATTGTCTTGGCTCTCCAGATGGAACATCTCCAGGTAAATAGTGGGGTGGGCAAGAGAAGACACTGGGATCAGGAAGACTGGGTATAAATCTCACCTTTGACCCTTTCTAGTTGGGTGATCAGGGGCCCATCACTGAATGTCCCTGAAGCTCAGTTCTGCATCTGTGAAATGGGGATAACATCCACTGTAACACCTGTCTCGTAGGGTTGTTGTGAAGCTCAAACAAGATACCATGGAAAAGCATGGCATGAACCTGCTCCTGAATGGGATGGGGGGGGGGGGTTGTACAAGTAAAGTGGAACGGAGTCTGAACTTAGTTTAGGACACACATGCCACCTTCTATCCAGACAGCAGTGATTTAACTTTTTAAGGAATGAGAGTAATTTGCTTCTTACCTTCTATGCGCAGAATGTTGTTTTAACAAGCTTGACAAGACATCAAAATTGCTGTTGTCTCCAACCCTGGAAGAGAAATGAAGCAGATTCCATTGACTCTCTGAGTGACCTCAGGAAGATCTCAGGCACCTCTCTGAGGTCCTGGTTTCCTCCTCTGTGAAAATGAGAGATGGCTGTACAAGGTGACCAGGAATCTCGCTTTAAAACCCCATGATGGCTATTGCTGCTTGAGACTGTACTTGTTTCTGGAAGGTCCAGGACACTACAGATGCAAATCAAACACTAGGGGGTGGGGGGTGAGCAGTACCCAAAAAGAAAGAGAACAGAGAAGGGCTTGTGGAGGGCAAGGCAGAGTGGAGAGGCCCAAATCCCTCTTTACCCATTTTCTACTCCTTCTGCTCTACCTGCCTATATTTGAGCTGTTACAGAATTGAAGCAATAGAGTGGAGGACTGAGGAAAGGAATGGGATGGCTTGTGCAGGCAGAGGGTAGGCCTCGGTAAAGAGTGGGTCCACCTCTTCAAGGGAGACAGGGTGAAGGGATAGAGAGTTACAGGAGGCATCAGAGTAAAAGGAGATGAGGAAGAGGGAAGAGGAGGGAGCTCTTAGTGAGTGGCCTCGATTTTCTGGTAAAATATAACGCAAGGTTCTCAGCTGAAGAGTGTGAGGCAGGGAGCCCTGGGAGGTCTGAGGAAGGATGAGAAGGTTTGGAAGAACTGCTGTGGCCAGTAGGAAGTACAGGAGAATGGCCTGGTGCCAGTGAGGGCCCAGCTGAGGTTGTGTAATGTAAATCTGGAGCAGACACGGCCAGAATGGCCCCAGGATTTTTTCCACCTTTGTTCAACAGCCTGCATGGAGAAGCGAAGGTGACAGAAGTGGATGGGAGTGACCCAAGGCTAAGATTTAGCAGGGTGCAATGATATGGGAGCCAGGGATTTGAGAGCTGAGGAACCTCTCAAAAAATCAGCCCATGGAATAGAAGTTCAACTCATTTCCGGCCTGTCTCCCCAGTTTTCATAAGTGCCCAGAGGTCAGATAGTGAGGTTTGTTATAACTGTGTCAAGAGCAAGAGGAAGAGGGCTGACCCAAAGTCTCTCCTGGGAGTCAAGCACTTCCACGCACTTTTGTGATGTTTTACTGGACACAACACTGGACAACCAGGAAACCCATCTCATCTCCCTGTGTTCTAGATTCACTATCTGTAAAATGGAGCTAAAATCTGCCAGCGGAGCTGAAAGGGTTGTTGTGCGGATAAAGCAGATAAAGCACAAGCATTATGAGATTCCTGAGATGGGGTCAAGTCAGGGATGGTGGGCAAGCAGCTTGCTTTGTTGTTGTTGTTTCATTGCTATTTTCATAAACCCAAGGGAGCACAATTAGGACCTATGCTATGAGTGGAGATGTTCTCACTGGCTCATTCTGCCAAGCCAAGATTTTCCTTGAAAAAAGACTTTAGCTCCCAGCTGTTTCCATAGAGACCTCTCACACAAAGACTCAAATCTTCCACCTGACAGGAAACATAAAGGACTTACAGAATCCTAGCCTGGAAAATATCTCAGAGACCATCTGGCTCATCCTGGCCCTGAGAAAATACGCTTCCCCACAAGAGCCCCAACAAATGACCCAGCGGCCTTTGCTTGAGAGGGAAACCACTATCCCCCAACAGCCAATGAAGAATCAATTCTTCTCCCTCCATTACATTCTCCACACTTACAGAACTACCCTTCATTCGATATTCCCCAAAAGAACTTGGGTTCATTTCCCTGAAGCCTAAAACAATAATACAGATCAACGAACTGTAAGAAGGCTGACTTCACCTTTAAGTGGGCAGTAATTCCATGACATTCTAACATAGCCCTTATAAGTACATTATAAGTAACCAGTTGAAAAGAAAGGCAGTATTTTTTTAATTACTAATGTTATTTTGGAGTGAGAGGGGAAATGGAAAAGTGTGTGTGTGTGTTGCTTATATAAATGTATCCATGTTTTCAAAATGTTTTACTGATGTTTTTTGTCTTTATTTCAGTCACTTCAACACCCTCCCTTCACCTTCCCCTCACGTGAGGGAGAAAACAATTAACGAAAAATATTGGGTTATTCCAATAATATACACATTGTTTTCTCACAGGAAAGTACCCCCATAAGTACCCCCGTAACAGCACCATGGGTTGTGTGTGTATGTTGGAGGGTGGGAGAATTTCATCTTTTCTCTGGGACCTTCACTAGTTAGGTTCTCTCTATCTTTCAGTCAACTGTAAAATGGTAAAGATATAGTTTACTGCTGAATATCATTTGTGAGAGGCTGCTTGCTACTAATGTTTTCATCAAAGATACTCTAAATCTGTGTATGGATGATTCATAAAAAATTTCATGTAGATGGGAGAGAAAGTATATTGGTGAGGAGTTACTGTAATGCTCCCTTTGCCTTTTGGGGATATAACAAGAGTTGAGTTTTTTTCCACACCTTTGGTGTTTTCTCCTCTTTCAAATACCTTGAGCACAGCAGCCTCTCAAGGCCTTCACAGTGTTGCCTCCAGTATTTCTCCTAGAGCATGAAGGATAAAATTCTCCAGCTTTTTCTATCTTTGTTCTCTTTAACGACATTTCTTCCTTCTCTATAAGGCCATCTGGGGATGTAATGTAGGGTCCAAGTATGGCAGTTCCACTGTTCTTAACAAACAAGAGTTTGTTAAAATGGTCTCTGTAAATCTTTTCCATTTTTCTCTATTTCAAGTACTTTAATTTCTGTCTTTAAGTGCCCTTGGCGCTGTTTCTTTCTTCTTTACAGGCAGGTACCTTTCAGACTTTCCAAATGAGTTTATATCCTAACAGTGGTACCTTTGGCAGCTCCCTCTCTCTTCATTTGGCCAGTCAGATGGTTGCTGGGTGAGAGGCTTTCTGGGATTTCTTGGTCTCTTTGTTGTGACAATTTAATTTACACCGGTTACACTTTCGGACATTAATGTTGGTGTTGATATCATTTCTGGTATCCATTTCTCATTTTTTGGTTTTTAATTAATTGTATACGTTGCTGGTTAAATGACACCCCTTATTTCTCATTATTATTCTTTTTAAAAAAAATTCCCTTCTTAGCTTTCATGAGCTGACAATCTGACAGTACACAGACAACTGACTCAAAGATGAATACAATATTAATGAAGAGTCTTTTTCTGTCTGTAAAAATATGTTGTTATTTGATAGTTGCCATGTTCAGAGACTATCAATTCTTTTTTCAAAGCAAGTATTAACACAGAGGTATGAGGCTTTTGCAGAATCTACATGTTTTGGGCCTCTCTCATTCTTTCCTTTGCCAAATATTTCTGTCCTTACCTTTTCCCACCTTTGCATTAAAGTCACCAAATACTCAGTATAATTTCTTCACTCCATCCTCAGCAATCAATGTAGGTGCACAAGCGAGATATCTGAAAAGCACTTAGCACAGCCACTGGCACATCACAGGTGTTATAGAAATGCTTATTGCCTTTTGTCAGCCCCTCCCCCATCCCATTCAAACACAAATGTTAATTTCCTTAAGTTACATGTGCCTATGATGAGACAATATTGTGAAATGTCCTCATATTTGTGCCTCATAGTTTTTTGAGCCAATACTCAATTAAAAGGAACCCCAGTTCTCTGCTACAACCATGAAGGCTGCTTTGAATATTCTGGCATATGTTAGATTTGGTTTTGTCCAACTTTGTCAGAAGTATATACCCAGTAGTAAGTCTGAGATGTCAAAGGCTATAGACAATATGCTCACTTTTACTGCATAATGTGAAATATGTCTGGAATGGCTGGGCCACTTCCCAGTGCTATCCAGAAGTTGTCAGTGTGCCTGTGGATCTGGAGCCCCTCCATGTTATCTGTTCTTTTAGCATCTTTGCCAGCATGTATGGTGTACTTTAACCTTTATTTATTTGAGAGGGCTCAAATAGACTTCCGAATCAAAAGTATGCCGCTCGTCAAAACTAAATCAATATTAATCAGGTAAAACTCATCTGACGTGCTTCTCATACTGGAGATAACATAGAACAATCTAGAGAAACCTAACCCATTGCTAATTTGAAACATAATAAAACTAGTTATCCTATGTAGTGGGAAGACCAAATTGTCCCATGGTACCTATCTTTGCTCCTGGGGACTCCAAAGTGAACAGATTCTTGTTACTTAATGACAGAAGTCATTATCTACAAATGTTTTTTAACTGAACATCTAATATAGGTGGAACACTTCGCTATGCCAAGGATGTATGGCAGAAGTATTATTACCTAGAGAGCTTTAGGTTTTATTTTGCCATGGCAAACTGGGCAAATCTTAGAACTAGAATTTATGGCTAATAGTAAAAGTACGAGAGAAACGCAGCAAACACTTTCATTTTAAATATAGTACAAATATGGAAATATTTTACATGATTGCACATGTATAACCTATATCAATTGCTTACCACCTCAGAGAGGGGGGGAAATATGTCTATTAACTTGTGAAAAAAAAAGAGACAGACAGACAAGCAATGGAGAGGGGAAATGGGGGGTATCAAATTGCAGGGACCCTAGCCTTGCCAAAGCATTCTGTTTTAGTTTACCCATGAGCTCCCTCAGTAAAGATATGGTAATTAGCAGGGATCTAAAACTTTTTTAGGTGGTAATATACAGTGTAATATTATCATTGTAATTGCTTGCACCCAATTATACTGTAAATAAAAGTACATTCAAATACAGAAAAAAAGTTAATTAGGCATAGAAAGGAAGGACTTCAACAAGATTATTAAGATTTGGCAATCATTTATTTCCTCGTTTCAATGCTTCAAGACACATACATATACAGACTAAGCATAGGGAGAGAACCCTTCAGAGTGAGGAGGCTGTTTTGGTAAAGTGCCAAATGTTTGCATGTACTGTTTGACATCTTATTGTGAATATTCTATGATAAGAAGTGATAACATCTTTACATTAGAAGTGTACATTTGAAAAGAATTCCAAAGCAGTGAAACTCTCTTGTGGAAGGAAAGCCAACACTAAGTACGGTAGATACAAAGTGGGGACCATCAAAGGACCCGCCTCCAGGGCCACTGCAAGGATCACTTGAGATGTCACCATGTTTGGAAAATGATGGGATGTGCTCTATACAACACAATCTGACTGTGAGGCCTGGAGGGTATTCTCTATGTCCTTCATGGGGTACAGGACACGAAGAATGACCTCCCAGGACTGGGAGGAGTCAGGGAGTTAGGGTTACATTGATGAGAATGTCGATGATGAAATTCAGTTCTATTCCCCTGCACGTCTATATTTCTGGTACATGTTGTTTCCCCAATAAACCCCAAGCTCCTTGAGGTCAAGAATAGTTCATGACTATCTTCGTATCCCCAGCACCTCATTTAGTGCCTGACACAAAGTACTAGGCAACTAACAACTTAATAACTGCTTATATTACAAAATGGTTCAAAATCTAGTCACTCTTTACTTTGTATCTTCTTAGTAAAATTTGTTAGAAAAATGAAAGACTGAGGCAGTTTAGAGCAGTGGATAGAGAACTAGTCTCTGAGCCTGGAAAACCGGGGTTCCAATCCCACCTCTTAACACATCCAGGATATGGGAAATCATCTGAGCTTAAGTGCCCAGGCATGTCTCCAGGACTTGTAAGGTCAATGGGGAATAAGATCTTCCCCCCCAACAATAGGCCTCGTGTGGAGCCCATTAAGGGAAGCTTGCTTGCTTGTAGGAAGGCTTGAATACCTTTTGTTAATAAGCTAATTAGGCAATGAGTTGGGTTTTTCTGTCTTCTGGCTCTGAGCTATTAGCTGAAAGAGCATACATTGTGAGAGGTGAGCTTTTGCTTTGGGGGCTCCCTTACGAGAAAGAAGTTGTGATTCCCTGGTCCAGAATCTGAGTAGCCATATGTTCAGAGCTTGGCTCCTCAGAGGTAAAGGCTCCCTTGATTCAGTGGTGGATGTAAAGCTTTGATTCAGGCAGTAGAAACCTGTCTATTGGTCTTTACTTCTCTTTGTATGTTTTCTATGTTATTACAGAAGATCACTGACTTAAGCTGCTTTCCTTAGTAAAGCGGATCTAAGAACACGCACTAGCAGCCATCCTGGTTATGCCATTACAAGACTATAAAGTGAAGAGAATGTGTGGGTGTCCATAAGCAGAGGGAGTTCCTCCCTGGAAATTTCCTATACTAGAGAAAAAACAAATTAGGTGAAAAAAAGGGGGGGGGGAGAAATACCATTTTTGTTCTCCCTTAGCTACAAATTTTGAATTAAAACAGAGGAAGTTATGGGTATAGGTGCATTTATATAAACACTTTGCAGCTTCCAAGATGCTTCCATACATAACTCCAACAACCCTGTTATCAAAGTATATCCCCAACAAAGCATCCCCATTTAACAAATGAACTAAGAACAGACAGAGAAGCCCCGTGGTTGAAGGATTTGCCCACGGTCCCAAAGCTGGTCCGTGTATAACAGAGCCAGGATTCAAATCTGACCCTAAGACCTCTTTCTACTTCATGGCAGCAAGCTAGTTACTGAAATTCAGCTCCTTTTAAACTGTATCACTGATGCCTTTTTAATGGTCCTATCACCCTGTAATACTTCTCCACCATCACCCCAAAATGGAAGCCTCCCATGCTATGAGGTACCCTTAAGCAAAAGAGGGACAGGAAAGAGTCCACAGTGAAGGTAAGAATTAGAAGCCATCCACTAAGTGTCTTTAGAAAGAACCACACCGAAGAACATCAATTAGGCGCCCACCCTTTGCCTTCCAAGTCATCTTTTCTCCAGACCAGCAGATTTTGGGTGACATGGTCTCAAGCTGGCCAGCTTCCTGCTAGCTAACGCCATCCTTCCCTGTGGGTTGGATACAATTTGAAATAATTGATGTGATCACCTCAGATCCTGATGATTAAGCTTTCTTAGACCCAGATGTTACAAAAGAACAAAGGGCTTCCCAGGTCCTGGCAGAGAGACCAGACGGACGGGAGTATGCTGAAAGCTCAGCCAAGGAAGAGTGAGAAGCCAAATTTGTGAGTGCCTACAATAGCTACAGAACGTGTATAGAATGTATATACATATACGTGTACAAGCCACAGACACTATTGCTTACTGCCTTAAACCTTGTTTTTAAATCTGACTTCAGTAGCTTCTGCCTAAATTGCGCGCGCACACACACACACACACGTACACATACACCCTGCTGCTTCCCAAAGTGAAAGAGCATCCCCATCTGCTCTCTTGTAGGCCACCAGAGACTCTGCCCCCGCCCCTCAAACTCCAAAGGAGGAGATTCAAGTTGTTCCTTATTGCTCCACACCCCGCCCCCAGGACAACATCAGACAGAAGGAAGCCCTAAGCAGAAAGGCTTTGTAAGTAACTGCATTAGGCTGGAATAGGGCTTATGAAGAAGATTCATGAAAATGGACTAGAAAGCTACGTAGGACGAGGCCATCCAGGCTTGAAACGTTTCTACTTTATCACTGAGGCATCGGGGAATAACTGAAAGCTTCTGAGCTCGGGGTCAGACCAAGACTCAGGAAGGGGGAAAGGGGCAGTAAACCGAGGCAAAACAGGCTCCTCAGATATTACAGGAGCCCAGGTTCAATCAGCACTGTGAGCAGAGAGAAGGTGGAGATGGCATAAGATGATGTGGAGATAACAAGCAAAACTTGGTGACTTCTTACCCAGCGGGGCCTAGGGATAGCACAGAGCAGCGGCCTGAACTTCCAACCCTACTCTGCTCTACACAACCATCGTGACCTTGGCCAATCACCTAGGTAGCTAGGTGGCACAGGGGAAAGACTGCTGAGCTCAGAGTCAGGAAGACTCGAGTTCAAAGGCAGCTTCACTTACCAGCTGTATGACCCTGAGCAAGTCATTTAATCTGTTTGCCTCAATTTCTTCAGCCCCTTCAACCACGGTTGTTATGAATATCAACTGAGTCACTATTTATAAAAAGCACTTAGCACAGTGCTGGGCATACAGCAGGTACTATATAAATGCTTCTTCCCTTCCCTTCCATTCCCCATCTATCCTGTCCATAGCTCATTTGTACATATTTCCTCCATTAGAATGTGAGCTCCTTGAAGGCAGGGATTGTCTGTTGCCTCTTTTTGTATCATCGGCACTTAGCAAGGGCCTGACACAAGATAGATGCTTAGTATTGTTAACTATCAAGACAGAGATACAGCATTTTTCAGTGCCTGCCAGATGCCAAACCAAGCACTGGGGATACAATCAGAAGCAAGAATGGTTGCTGCCCTCCAAAAGTCTCTATTTTAACAGCGAAGACAACACATGGGAAAGGAGGAAGGGGAGGCGGCTTCAGTTGCCAAGCCTGGGGAGGAGGCAGCTTCAGCCTGTAATGGAGATCTGATCCATCAGACAGAGCTGGGAGCTCACCCATCAGGGCAGTCAGAGAGCAGGACCACAGTAAGGTGATGACTGGGAGGAAGGGGGCCAAAGGGACATGGCCACAGCTGAGATTTGTCTATGGCACAACGGGCACAAAAAACAGCTCCATCCAAAAACTCAAAGAAAAATGTGAATTGGTCTCAGGCCCCAAAAGAATTTGTGGAAGAGCTCAAAAAGTATTTTCAAAATCAAGTAAGAGAGGTAGTGGAAAAACTGGGGAAAGAAATGACAATGATGCAAAAAAATGGTGAAAAAAGTCAACAGCTTGGTAAAGGTGGCAAAAAAAATATATAGTGAGCAAATAACACCTTAAAAAACAGAAAAGGCAAATGGTAAAGGAGACACACAAATCTACTGAAGAGAACTCTTTAAAAACCAAAATTGGCCAAATGGAAAAATGGGTAAAAAAAATTCACTGATGAGAACAACTGCTTAACAAAGTAGAACTGGCCAAATGGAAAAAGAGGTACAAGAGCTTAATGAAGAAAATCATTTCTTAAAATTGGAATGCAGCAAGTAGAAACAAAACATTTCATGAGACATTAAGAAACAAAATCGAAAGAATGAAAAAAAGAAGAAAATGTGAAATATCTTGTTAGAAAAACAACTGATCTGGAAAAAAAAAGATCAAGGAGAGATAATGTGATTAAAAAAAGGGGGGGTGCCTAGACATCACCTTTCAAGAAATTACCAAGGAAAACTGCCCTGGTATCCTAGAACCAGAGGGTAAAATAGAAATTGAAAGAATCCACTGATCACCTCCTGAAAAATCCCCAAAAGAAAACTCCCAGGAATATTATAGCCAAATTCCAGAGTCATCAGGTCAAGGAGAAGGTATCATAAGCAGCCAGAAAGAAACAATTCTATTATAATAGAGCCACAGTCAGAATAATATAAGGTTTGGCAGCTTCCACCTTAAAGAAGCAGAGAACTTGGAATATGATATTCTAGAAGGCAAAGGCACTAAGATTACAACCAAGAATCACCTACCCAGCAAAAATGAGTATAGTCCTTCAGGGGGAAAAATGGACATTCAATAAAATAAGGGACTTGCAAACATTCAAAGATCAGAGCTGAAGAGAAAACCTGACTTTCAAATACAAGACTCAAGAGAAGCACAAAAAGGTAAACAGGAAAAGAGAAACCATAAGGAATTCCACAAGGTTAAACTGTTTCTATTACTACAGCGGAAAACGATACTTGTAACTCTCAAGAACTTTCTCATTATTAGGGCAGTTAGAAGTACACACAGACAGAGGTTTCAGGTACGAGTTGAATATGATGGGATGATATCTAAAAAATTTAAGGGCTGAGAAAGAGGAATGCAAAGGGAGACAGAGGAAGTGAGAGGTAGAATGGCGTAAATTATTTCACACAAAAGAGGTGCAATGCCATCTTGGGGTGGGGGGAGGGGAGAGACGGGGAGAAAATTTGGAACTCAAAATCTTGTGGAAGTGAATGTTGAAAACTAAAAATTAATTAATAGGAAAAAAGTACAAATGAGTTTTTATAGTAGAGGGAAAAATGTGGGGTGGTGACAGGCAACACTTGAACCTTACTCTCATCAGAACTGGCTTTAAAAGGGAATAATATACACACTCAGTTAGGTATAGGAATCTATCTTACCCTACAGGGGAAGGGATAAGGTGGGGGAGGAGAATAATAGAAGGGACGGCAGATTGGAGAGAGGTAGTGGCCAGAAAAGAAAAGGGTAAAAAGAGAGAGGAGGATAAATGGGGGGAGGGAGGGGGAGAGGGAGGGAACAGAATGGAGTGAAATACACAGTAATCATAAGTGTGAAAAAAATTTACAGCAAGTTTCTCTATTAAAGGCCTAATTTCTCAAATATATAGAGAACTCGGTCAAATTTATAAGAATACAAGTTATTTCCCAATTGACAAATGGTCAAAAGGTATGAACAGGCAGTTTTCAGACAGAAATCAAAGCTATCTAGTCATATAAAAAAAATGCTCTAAATCACTGTGGATTAGAGAAATTCAAAGTAAAACTCTGAGGTACCACCTCATACCTATCAAACTGGCTAATATGACCAAAAAGGAAAATGACAAATGTAAGAGGGGATGTGGGAAAACTAGATCAGTGAAGCTGTGAACTGAGCCAACCACTCTGGAGAGCAATTTGAAACTATGCCCAAAGGGCTATAAAATTGTGCACACCCTTGACTCAGCAATACCACTACTAGGTCTGTACCCCCAAAGAGATCAAAGAAAAAAGAAAAGGACCTATATGAACAAAAATATTTATGCCAGCTCTTTTTGTAGTGGCAAAGAATTGGAAACTGAAAGGATGCCCATCAATTGGGGAATGGCTGAATAAGTTGTGGTATATGATTATGATGGAATACTATTGTGCTATAAGAAATGATGGGCAGAACGCATTCAGAAAAACCTGGAAAGACTTCTATGAACTTATGGAAAGTGAAGTGAGCAGAACCAGGAGAACACTGCACACACTAACAGCAATACCGTACAACGATCAGTTGTGAATGACTTAGCAATTCTCAGCAATATAATGACTGAAGACAATTCTGAAGGACATGTAATGAAAAATCCTATGCACTTCCAGAGGAAAAACTGGTGATGTTTACAGATTTAAGCCTATTTTTAAAAACTTTTGGAGGGTGGAGTGGGGGTGGTGTCAGTCCATGTTTTCACAATATGACTAATATGGAAATATTATGCATGATTTCACATATATAATCTATATCAAATTGGGAGGGAGAGAATTTGGAACCCTCCAAAATTTTTTAAATGAATGTTAAAAATTGTTTTTACATGTAATTGGAAAAAAAATATTAAGAAAAAAGATAAAATGTAGGTTTATAAAAATGCTGGGAACACTAAATAACAATCATATAAAAGTGTATGTATTAGGTGAAGGGGGTTCACCATCATCACAGCTTTTTTTCTAGAAAATTCACTGTTTTTCTCATGCCAGCAAGCCCCTCCCCCCCCACATACAGTAAAGTGATATTTGCACACATATAACTCCCCCCCCATCTTCTTCCGGTATTAAAAGTGATGCTCCCAGTATACAGTCTGTGTAAGAATGCTACTTGGAAAGTCTGGCCAAAATGACAATCCTCTTGTTCTAAGCCTACCTACTGAGCAAAGAAACCAGCGGCACCTATGATTGACATGATTGTACATGGATAACCTCTATCAGATCACTTGTTGTCTTGTGGAGGGGGGATGGGAGAGAGGGAGAAAAATTTAGAATTCAAAATTTTATAAAAAACGAATGTTGAAAACTATTTTTATATGTAATTGGTAAAAATAAAATACTATTCAGTGGAGGGGTGGGGGGAGAAAACAGCAGTGCCCTTGTACCTCCCCCTCCTTGATCTGAGCCTCTGAACTGACTTGGTTTCATCAGCGTACATGCCACCGAAGTGCAAAAACTACAGACTAAAGTCTCTCCAGCTGGAAGCTCACAAAATCTTGACCAAGTAAGTCCAATTATTTTCTTAAAATCAAAAGCAGCACTGCAGTATCTCTACAGAAAAGCAGTGCAGATGGCCGGCCAGGTACTGCAGGGACCAGCATCTGCCTCCCAGGCACATGGGGTCATCAGTTTCATGGGAGCCTTTCTTAGTTACTACAGATACACTGCACAGTTCCATAATAGATTACTTTTCCAAACAGGAGCTCTTCCCATCCCTCAATCCCTCACTGAGGTTCTAGCTAATACTGAGGGCTTTATGGAACAGTCCAAGAAAAGCAAGGCATCGGTTCCAAATTCTACTGTGATCCAATGCTGAGCAGCTCAAAGTTGGCTTCCTCCCAACTAGATCCTGGACGTGAGCCTGTGGTCGCACAGGATTAATACAGAAATTCAGTATTTAACACAGCCATATGCATACATTATGCATATATACACATGCCACACACAGATACATATAGTATGTATTTCTAGCCTCAAATGGCTGAGCGCTGGACCTGGAGTCAGGAAGACATGAATTCAAATCCAGACCCAGAAACTTCCTAGCTTTGTGACTTTGGGTCACTTAACTTGTTTCCCTCAGTTTACTCAACTACAAAATAAAGAGCTAACAGTAGTATCTACCTCCCAAGACTATCACAAGGCCTAAATGAGATAATACTTGTGCAGTGCCTGGCACACAGGAGGTACTTAAGGATTTACCATATCCTTACTTTTTTTAATGACACAATTTGTGGAGAACCCACCATCGTCTCTATCAAGTGCTACACAGAACCTACTCACATACCACTTAAACCACCTGCTACCAGACTAAGAATGCTTTCTACAAAGTGGTACATTCCAACTTTTAATTTGTGCTCTAACTTTCACAATCACAGGTCACAGTGAGAGCTACAGAGGCCCCTGCTAGGTCGTCCTCTTCAGCCCCCCTCATATTATGGACTGGGCCCAGGGACATTAAGTGCTCACAGTCACAGAGACAGTAAATGTCTGAGCCAGGAATTCAAACCCAGATCCTATGACTCTAAATGCAGAATTCTCTCCTCTCTATTACAGTGAGTCTGCTATAACTGAGTTTCAAAAATGCAAATTTGTTCTGATGGGATTATTACATTAGGAAATCATAAACCTATTATATTAGATATATCAGGGAACATTTTGGGCTTTACAGGAATTTTGAGTTTGCTTCTGCCCAGTCAGAAAGCAGTAAATGGCCTCACCCCACAACTGACAAGGGATAGTACCCCCTTCCCACAAGCAAACTTCAGGTCTTGGTCAAGGTCAAGGTCTCAATTTATTGTCCATCCTCTGGTGCAAGAGGAGCCTGGCCAGCAGCCCTCTCCTCATCCCCACTGTCCTCTAAGCTGCCAAGGCCCCAGGGATTGGGGCATGGCTTACTGAAGACTTTACACATTTCTTACCCATTTGACAGACATAAAACCTTTTTTTGACATGTCATTGACAAAGTTTTTGAGCTCTGTGCCCCAACCTCATTTCCCCAATAAACCTTGTGATTCTTATAAATGCCATGCGATCCTTTTGGGAACACAGAACAGGCCTTCTCTCCACCACCACCCCCAACCCCCTAGAAAAACAACTGAAATAAAAGTCTGGGAATCAAAAAAGCTGGAAGCTCCTGATAGTCTACTGACTACATTTATTAAGGGCCTACTATGTTATAAGCACTGTGCAAAGTGTTGGATCCTGAAAGGAGACAGGAGGCCTCCAACAGGGTACCCAGTGCTGTTAAGAGTTGAAACCAAGCAGAGCTAATGGGAAATGAAGTTAGCTGGAAAATTCTGAGCCCATTATAAAGGGAGGCTTTGGGAAGAGCTTATTGCTTCTCCCTCCAATCAGCTAAGGGTGCTGAGGAGGTGATGAGTATCAAAGCTGAAACAATCTCCAAGATGATGGGATTTCAGTTAATGAGCTTATCCTGGGGGGGTGGGCTGGATGTTCCAAGCAGAGCAGCTGATTGGAAAGGAAGTGAAGACTGAAATGGAAGACCGGGCTAAAAGAACATTATACAGCATTGGGTAGAGATACCAGGGGCACTCCGTGGGGAATCTCCTTCCTAAGTGACACTGAACTATTAAGGACTAGTCTTGGTGCCTGGTCATTCAACCAGTGCCAAATCCACATAATGGTACTATCTCCAAAAAAGAAAGTGAGGCAAGGGGTGGCCTAACCTGTTCTGGATGAAGCTGGCTGGCTCATTGTGATCAAGGTTTCTTCTTCTCTATGTTTACTTAGCATTCCCTTAATAATAAGTTTTAGAGTTTTACTAGGAATCTAGGTCGAGCTCACAGGCCTCGAGTGCAGAGATTCTATTCCTTTCCTATTTAAAACAACAAGGAAACGCCACGCTATCTACCATTCTTTGGTGCTGAAAGCACCCCTTCTGTTCTCCACCATCTTTCTACAAAATGCCAGTGGCTCAGTAATCACATAAAGTAGAACCAGTCTATGCCTGATGACCTGAATGCAGCTAGGTACTTGTCAGTCGGTCAGCCAACCAGCATCTATTAATCAAATACTCCATGCCAGGCACGGTGCTAAGTGCTAGGGATACAAAGAAAGGCAAAAGACAGACCCTGCTCTCAAGAGGACAACATCCACACAGACATATACGATCGTGTTATACTCCGGACGAAAAGGAAGCAATCTGAACAGCAGGAAGGCACTAGAATAAGGAGACTGGGCTTCACCCTCTCAGCAAGCATCCTCAGCACCTACTCTGGGCCAGGCATCTTCCTTCCCATCCGCCATCACAGCAGGCCATTCTATCCTCACACTCTTCTCTTTCCCAAACCAGAGCCATAAGGTTCCTTCTTCCTGCTCAAAGCACTCTACTGAGCTCATTTGGAACCATCCACAGTATGCCAGGCTTTCGCCCTCCATTACCTGCCCTTACATCGGTAATAGCCCTATCTTTTCACAACTGGTGAACAGTTTAAAAACAACATACCATGTGAAAGACTGTTTCCAAAAATCACGCATAAGAAAAGTGCGAATGGAAACGACTAAGGGAGTAATTCCAACCCTATAAACTGGCAAAGATGGCAAAGCCAGAGATAATCAATGAGGGCGGAGTGCTGGGCTGAGCCCCCAGTGGAGGATCTACGAAACATTTTAGAAAAGTAACTTGCAATGATACGAGAACAACTGCTGAACTCTTCCTATCTGTGACCTGAGGATCCCACTGGGCACATCCTATCAAAGTCACAGAACCTTGTACAAGTGGCTACTGACTAACTAGAGGAAACTCTACCAAGGCAAGTTAGCAAGTGCTGTGAACAAGGCTCAGAACGCTGCCTGAGCACCCAGAGGATTACCTGCTACCTCCTGCAGCAGACGAAGGACTTCAACCTAGAGCTCGCTGACTGAGCCCAGACCTATCCTCTAGACCAGAGGTTCCCAAACTTATTTGGCCTACTGCCCCCTTTAAAAAAATTACTCAGCAACGCAACCCCCTCCGAAATCCATTTTCTTTAACTTTTAAATTTTTTTTTGAAATCTGCATCATTTCTGGAGGAATGGATAATGCATTAATGTAAAGTATTTAAAAAAAACAACTGGGTTCCAATGTGAATTTCTTAAACATTACAATTGGCCAAGGTTCCAATTTTGGTTTTGTAAGAATGATAAGAGTATAAGGATTCGGAATGGTAATTTAAAACTGTGCCAAGGTCAGTTTTGTAAGAGAATGGACAAGGGAAGGAGGATTTCTAAGGGAGACAAAGAGAAAATGAGCTGTGCTGAAGATGGCTGAAATAAGCACCAAGAACCAGAAAACTTCATCAGGCCAGAGGGAAATGAGATGAGGCATCAGAACCTTAAAGGGACAAGTGATTGTTCATCATCATTTTCTTTTGGGTCTCTGTAGCTGCATTTATAAAGGGGACTGCCCCCTTTTAATTTGTCAATGCGTTGATCGACCTCTCCCCCTTCCCATCTTAAAGGAGAGAAGATGAGGGGAAGAATTCACACAGGCAAGAAAGTGAGACAGGAATTTGAGAAAGATGTGGAAACAAACAACAAAAAATTGACACAGAAAGGGGAGAAACTGTAAGGTATGATTGTATTTTGTTTCTACAGAAATTATATGAAAATATGATTTGAAACCATACTGGTGGCTAACGTAGGAGATAAAACTGCTTTTAGGGAACAGTGGAGGATGTTGGAACGCTTGAAAATCAGCATATCTACTATCTTTCTTTGTTCTGAAAAGGCCTTTTTCTGTATCTCAAAAGAACTGCCAGACCAGGTCTCATTCACAAAGGACAAGGCCTATTAAACCAGAGCAGTATTAGCTAATGGGACTTTTATTATTGATATCCTGGATTTGAATCTTCAAACTCACCACTTTTGTCAAATCTATTAGCAATTGAGGAGAAACCATTCTCATGCTAGCTATCGGAAATGAAGTCAAGGAGACTAAAAATATTTTGGCTTGGCATTTCCTTTTATAAAGAAAAAAGTGTATGAGGATGAGAAGGGGGGGGACACTGAAATGTAGACATGAGATGATGTAATCAAGGGGTGGGGTTTGTAACCAATGTGGGTCAAGGCGAGAAATTCAAATCTGAATGAAATATAAAAAAAAAGAAATTTGCATCATTTATACACACAAACACACACACATTAAATTTAATTATTATAAATTTGTGAGTTTTTCCTGCAATGAAATTTTGATGACACAATATTACATTATGTGGCTGTCCGGTACCATAGTGTAAACAAATCATTACACGCACACAGTCCTGCCAATGATACATGCAAGACTTCCCCTACAATGTGCTACTGGCTTGCCTGCCAACACTTGCTTGTTAAGACCTGTTGGCGTACTTGACCACTGATCAGTTATAACTTGAATTCTGTGTGTTTATTTGGAAAATAATGTAATCACTATGACTTTAGCTGTTACACAACAGATGAAACATGTACAAAGTTTTTCAAAATTTTCTTCTCTTCTCTTCTCTTCTTTCCTTATGCTTCCACCACCCCCTTATTTTTATTCAACACACCACCCCAACTGCACCCGAGGCTACTACTACCCCCCCAAATTGTTCCAGTGCCCACCCAGGAGATGGTATCTCCCACTTTGAGAACCTCTGCTCTAAACTGAGGAAGAGTTGCACAAATTGTGGTGCATGAGTAGAAAAGAACATCATTACACCATAAGAAAGGATGAATAGGAGGAATTTTGAGGCTCAATCACATGCAGTGACGCATAGTGATGTAAGCAGAACCATGAGTACAAAATATACAATGATAACAACATAAATGGAAAGGTTATTAAAACGAAACCCAAGGTTGGGTAACTTTCAGTATTGAGCTCTGTGAAGAAATAAGGAAATGGATGGCCCTCTTTTCATTTGGGGGGGTGGGAGGGCTCTAGGTACAGAAACCTGTATACACTGTCCAACCTGGTCACTGTGTCAGTAGGTTCTGCTATAGGGGTATCTCATTAGATGGATGGGGGGGGAAGGAGGGAAAAGTATATGGGAAATAACTAATGCAGAGGAGTCAGACTTGGAGTGTAGCCTTGGAAAAGCCCTTCAATCTCTCAAAGAGACCTGTTTTTCTCCACCTATACCAGAAGTGTCAAACTCAGAGAAAAGCAGGCATATAAATGACTTAGAAAATCATATATTAACATTAAATTGTTTTATTATATTTTAACTATTTCCCAATTATATTTTAATCTGGTTCAGCTGCCCTTGGGAGCTTTAGACACCTCTTACTTAGAGCAGTGAAACCACAGGTCTACTTGCTACCTCTAAAAACAAAAAGTGTTTATAGAGTTAATACAAAAATCAAATCAAATCTGAGTTGGGATGGATGATTCCTGAGAGCTCAGCACTAGAATTGTTTCACTTCTCTCTTCAGAATCTCAATTCTCAGAGCATCATCCCATTCCTCATTGGGTTATGTCGTCCTAAAGAATTTTAGGCCATGGGATCCCTCCAACCTTTTCTCAGAACCCCCTTGAAATCTGCCATATTCAAGTCTAGGGTATGGAAGCCTACACTGAGCTGTGCTCTCCTTTGCTATCAATAATTAAAAACAGCTCCTCCACAAAGAAACTGGTTTCTACTTCTCTACAATCGTCTCTTCTTTTTGGTCAGAATTCATTCAGTCACGGCTCCCGAATCATGTCATCAACCACCAGGATGATGTGATCATTAAATCAAGACAATACTTTATCACCCCTTGTTATTTTGGCAGAGGAAGAATTACAAATGTCCAGATGAAGTCCTCCACAATGAAAAAGTATTGATGAAATGTTTACTCCCCAAGAGAAAAGATGGCACCAACTCTTGAGTTGCTCCCAGACTACTGGGACACAGGTTTCAGCTGCAAGTGAGCTGGAAAGCCAATGCTGGTCAGGGCAAAACAAATGGGATTGGGTCTTCCTTAAAGGTCATTTGCACTGATGAGATCATAGTATCATTTTTCTGGTATCGGACCAGGTCTTTGGGAGTAAGAACCTTTTTTGGGCATCTTCATGAGCTGTGCTTCTAAGACTGTAACAGTTGCAAATAACCTCTAGGATCAAACACCACCTCCTCTGCTGGGTGTCCCAAAGTCCTTCCCTCCCTCCCTTCTCCCTACCTGCCAGCCATAAGCATGTTCCACTGGGTGTCACTGTTCAGCCAAACGGATCTTAATGCCGTACTTCAAACACATTTCCTCATCTCCCTCCTGGAGACCTTTGTATGGAAGACTCCCTAGGCCTAGGATGCCTTCCTTTCAATAATTTTTCCTCTCTCCCCAATTCTTTTGCTCTAAGAATGCCTAATAACCCTCAAAGCTCAACTTAAACTCCATGGGCCGGCCAGCCAGCTACTCCACCTCCTATGTACCTGCTCCCCCCCCATGCTCCACCCCTAAAACCATCAAATGGCTTCTGCTCTATGATGGCGGGCCTAGTTTTCTTTTGTCTTTGAATCCCCAATACCTCACACAGTGCTTCACAGGGTGCTTGCTGATTGGTTATGTCATGCCAGAGCTACATTCTGTTTCTTCTACTTCTTCTTTTACCCAAGTGGTCTCGAGTACATGCCTACTCACTCTCAGTTCCCTTCCTCTTCACCCCAAAGCTCCCCACCAGGCTTCCCAGCTCTGGTCCCTGTGTCTCGCCAAAGGAACTGCCATCACTCCTTTGACCCATCTTGTTTCTTCTGAATTCATCAGTTTAGCTGAACTCAAGGATCCAGTCTGGTGCTTCCGAACAAGGTCTGCCCCACTGCAGGTTTCGAGGATGCCAGTAAGTAGGGTGTGTCTCATTCTGAGTTCCTTGCCACCCATTGGCAGGCCTGGGGCTTGTTTTTGTGGCCTGGGTCTCCCCTGTAAATTGCTAAGCATGTCTGTTGCAGCTCTTCCTACCCTACAGCCGTTCTCTAGGGTGTTCAGCTGCTTAAATAGAGGTTAGTAGTTCTCACCTTCCCTTTTCATTTCACTTATAACAGTTGATGAAAATCTTTTTTTCGAGCATTTATCCGCTACACCCTAACCCTAGTCAAGAGCCAGCCATTGCTATATTTTAAACCATGATCCCCAAATCCTTATTTTGTCTTTCTGAATCACTTCCATTCAAACTGTCGCTGGAAAACTCTGAAGATCACCTGGCAAGATAAGGTACCAGGTCCTTTCTTGAACTAAACTGCCAAGCATTCAAACTAGTACTGCAGAGAGTACAACTGTGATGCGCTGGCCACACTGTTCAAATGTCATACATATGTATGCCTCGAAGACTGTCACAGAGGACTTGCACAAGGCAAGCACTCACATGGAGGTCAGAAGGAGCAATACAAGGACACTCTAGAGGTTTCTCATGAGAGACACTGGCACAAGACTGCCCAGCATGGTGTGCCCACATCAAAGAAGGTGCTGTGCTCTATGAGCAAAGCCAAATTACAGTAGCTCAAAAGCAATGTGAAACACACAAATTCAGAGACATCTTCACTCCAAATATTCATGTGGACTATTGGTGACCATTCTGTGGTAGGGCATTCCGAGCCTGCATCGGTCTGATCCGCCACAGTTAGACACACTGTACCTTGACTCCAACACAGTGATATCGTTTTGGTCCTTTCTGAGAACGAAGGACAACAAACCAACCAATCAATGTCTACAACTGTGAGCACAGTACCAATGAAATCAAGGACCTCTGAAGTATCCTTTCTGAAATTTCAATAAGCTCTATTTTTCAGATTTTTCCTCTTTGGTTAGCTGAACTCCAAGCCACAAAGGAAAACCACTCACTACTTCCCACAACTCAAACTGGTTAAGGTTTGATAAGTGAACAGAAGATAATTAGCCAAAGGAATAAGTGACTGAACATCCACCCATACAAACAAAAAGAACATCATTTGTAGGCACACTTGGAATACAAAAATCACAGTTTAAAGAGTTTGTAGAGTCATAGGAGGACTTACAAGGCTTTATATTTACTGATTCACAATTTAATTATAACCATAAAGCTAAGGACACAATGTTCACTCTGATAATTTATAAATCTTAACCTGAAATATAATAGTCAAGTGTCTGGCAGGAGGCTCTTTTACTGAATTATTTTTAGAACTACACATCCTTAAGTCGCTTTAATAATAAGTAATATCAATACAGTGGGGTTTTTTTTAAGTCTACACAGGATTTAGAGATTATATTTATTGGAAATAAACATCCCTGTGAGCTAAGTACTTGCTCCAGACATTAACATCCTATTTTAGAAATAAGAAAACTGATGCCTGGATAAGTTCCTTGTCCTGTTTCTATACAAAGACAGGATTTGAACCAGGTTTTCCTGACTCCAAATTCAATCCTCTCCATTCACTATGCCAGGCTAGCTCCCTGAGGAATCACTTTCAACAACAAAATCATTTGTGACAGACAAGTTTCCATAAAACAAAGAACCTACTGGGTCAATTTTTCTCTTAACTGAACTCTTAAAATAAATCTAACCATTTCAAAAAATGCACATAGAAACTAAATCCTTAGCTTAAAAACAAAAGCAAGTCAAGCACCTCAGAAATACATTTTAGGGTGTGGCACTGGAGTCAACAGAAGAGCTCGGTCAGAAATCCGGGTTTTATGCAAAGGCTTGTCAGTACGGTTCAGTCTGAAGAGCCCTTAGGAGATTCTCTTTTAAAAGATGAAGAAACTGAGGCCCGAACTGGGCAAGTCCCGTAGGAAGCAAGTGACTGAGCAAAGCCTGGAACTCAATCAAACCAAAAGCAGAGGAAGCCTCCCTTTCCTCCACCCCCCCCCCCAGCTTGCTAAGTCCCTTTATCTCCTTCAATCCGGCGACCTCATGTAAGAGGGGTGACTCCTTCAAAGGTTCAGGTTTGTGGCTCAATTCCCCCTCCCCTCTCCTTCCTCCAAATCAAAACCAAATAGCACAGCATACCCACACCCAAACCAACTACCACGCGAAATCGCAACATCCTTTTATAGGGCTGGACCCCAATCTGGGAGCCTCAAGCAGCCAGATTTCGCATTAAACCTGCTGCCCGAGGCAGAGAGGAGCCCCAGCCGGCTCGGCCTCGGAGGCAGAGAAGACAGGGTCACTTTTTATCTATCAGGTGGGGCGGCAGCATCCCGCACCAGGATTTCTCACCAGATAGCGCCCCTTTGGACCTCCCCAGGGCCCTCCCCCCGTCCCTTCCTTGGGCAGCTCCAGGGCCACCAAGACCGTCTTTTCTTCTTTAATCTGATCCCCACACATCGCAGGCTAGCTTAGTCAACGGTACTGACTCTTAGGTAAGCTCGGAAAGGCAGGAGCTGATGGGTTCCCGCGCCCGGCCCAGAGGTCAAGGGGCTGGCTCCGAGGCTAGAGCCTGTGGGTGCTGTGAGGCCGGACTCAAACCCGGCTCTTCCTCCCACTCGCCAACATATGGCATTTAATAGATGTCCCCGGCGTTCTACGTCCCCAGCAAGAGGGGCACTTCCGGAGGGCTGGGGCAGCCTCCTGCCCGGGTCTTCCAAGCGATCGCACACACACTCTTCCCCGCCGCTGCCCCCCCCCCCCCCCCCCCCCCCCCCCCCCCCCCCCCCCCCCCCCCCCCCCCCGCTTCCCCCTCTCCTCCCTGGGAGATCTTTCCCTACCCACCCTCCCCCCAAAAGCGGATCGAGGGGCGGCTCTTTCCTGCCCCCTTGTCCCCCGTCCCCAGCGAGCCTGGCACACAGCAGGTGCTTAATGGATGGATGCTGCGGCTCTCCCCTCACCCCGCGCAGGAGGGCCGCCCTTTTCCTCCTGGGTACCCCCACCCAGCTTGGTACACTGCAGGCGTTTCATAAATGGATGCTGCGGCTCTCCCACCACCCTCCCGAGAGGTGGGGCACCCCTTTCCTCCTCGGTACCCCCAAGGTCTGGTACACAGCAGGGGCTTAATGAAAGCTGCGGTTCTCCATTAACCTCCATGAGGAGCTGCCCCTCGGTGGCCGGCACACAGCAGAAGCCTACTGAATGGATGCTGCAGCTCTCCCCCCAGCGAAAGGAGGGGCGCGCCTTTCCTCCCCGGCCTGACACACAACAGGCGCCTAATGGATGGATGCTGCGGCTCATCCCCACCCTCCTCAATGGGGGGGCCTCCTCCCGCGCCCCCCATCCCGGTACACAGCAGGCGCCTAATGGATGGATAATGCTACCGCTCTCCTCTCCATCCGCCGCCCCCCCGGAGCCCGGCACACAGCAGGCGCCTAATGAATGCTCAAGCGCGGGCGGGGTGACCTTCGGGCCGTGCTCCCGAGGCCTGGCCGGCCCGGACACACCCACCGCCCGGCGCCCCGCGCTCACCTGCAGCCGGCCGGGGAGCGGAGGCGGACACGCACGCACGGCCGGCCGGAGCGAGGCTGAGACCGCCGCCGCAGCTGCAGCCGCCGCCGCTGCGGGGCCGGGACCGGGGCTGGACAGCTCGGGGCTCCTCCTGGCAGCCGCCGCCGCCGTTGCCGATCACTTCCGGGGCGCGGGGGCCGGGGTCGCACCACCCGGGGAGGGAGCCCCCAGATCAGGAGCTACTTCCGGCGGAGCGCACACCCTAGATCAGGACCCGGGCCCGGCTAGAGAACAATGATGGGAAACCCTGCTCGTCGCCCCGCCCGCGGTGCGGGGGATGGAGAAGGGGGGCCGGGTGGAGCGGAGCACCCGTCTGCGCAGGTGCGAGCGTCCTGGCCCTTCGGGCAGCCCCGCCCCTCCCCCTGCGCAGCGGTGACGTCAGCGCTATCCCCGCGGCGGGCAGGGCGCCAGAATCCCAGCCGAGATTCCCGGATGCTGACGTCACCGACTGCCGAGCACTCCTCCTCGGCAGCGTAAAGCTCGTGCTCCCTCTGGGGTCACCACCATGTTGGGCGTCGAGAGGTTTCCCGTCGTGCGTTATGACCTGGCTGGGGCCGTAAAGATCGACCTCCGCCTCCTCTGCACCCAGCTGTCTTCCCATTCTCCTCCGGCGAGGTGGAAGATAAGGCCAAGACAGCTCTGAGGGTTCCCAGCCGAGAAGCAGAGAGCGTGGCCCGGGAGAAGGGGGCGGGAGCGGTTGGCGGAAGGCCCCCCCCAGACCCCAGCCGCGCATGCGCTTCCTCTTCCCCCGGGAGCCCTGCCCGGAGTCTTGGAACCCTGGGGGAGGGGGAGAGGGAGGGGCTGTAAGATCGCGAGATCAGGGACCAGGTGCCCGAAGAGACTGAGGCCGTCCTCTGACAGATGAAGAAACTGAGGCCCAGAGAAGGGAATGGGCTTGCCCGAGCTCCCCCAGAGAATTAGTAACTTGGAAAGAATTTGAAGTCAGCTCTTCTGGAGCCCCAAGTCCAGCGCCCCGGGATGGTGGTGGCACGGTGAGCCGCAGTCAGCTGCAGCCCCCTCCCTCCCAGAACGCCCAGAGGACTCTATGAGCCTCGGTCACCGTCCCCTGGCCTTTAGAGAGGGTTAGGGCTGGAATCAAGGATTTCTGAAGGCCTTGCGGCCTTTCTGAGCTAGGAGGGGTTCTTTCGGATCAGCCCCCCCACCATTCATTCAGACCCTAAGGGGGGAGAGGAGGGGCCTGGACTTGTGACGTCACCGATGGAGGGCCCACCGGTGGGGAAATGCCCTCTAAGAAGACAAATTAGCAGATGTTAAATAAAGTTTTCCAAGAACCGGCAGCACTCGAACTCGGGTCTTCCAGCCTGGTCCTCTTAAGCCAGATTGTCTTTTTTTTTTCAAACCACTCGCTCTTTCAGCAAAGCAGTCTCCGTGAACTCCTGTGCTTCTGGGGCCATTGATTAGGGTTGTTTATTTGTTACTTTCACCAGCCCCTGGACTGCTTAATGCTCTCTGAAGTACTTCAGCTCGGTTGGTTTAGAGGTCCCTGACATCAGGGAGGTGAGGACGTGGCTTGCAACTGACCTTGAGAGAGGGAGGCTGTGCAAGGTCACCAGCCTCACTTTTTCTTTCTCTGTAGCTGATAACTTGCTTGGGAAGTAAAGATGACTTCATTAAATTGCTATAAACTTTGAAACATGCAATAGCATCATTCCGGAGGTTTGTGGTTTTAGTTCATGCAGTCTGCTCTTTGTGGACACCTTTGTGGATTGATGACAGCACCGTGACCAATCAGTGTCCCACAAGGAGCTGAGGTGGGATGACCTCAAGGGAAGATAAGCAATCTCTAGGAAGACAAAAACACAGCTTCAAGTAAATTAGTTGCTGGTTTTTCCCGCATCAAGCTCTGCCTGCCTCCCCCATAACAAGGCAGCTCAATTTTTAGCAAAGGCTTCAAAAAGTCACATAACAGCAAAAATACCCACAAATGATGCTTAGAGCAGCTAACCATTCTCCAGATATGTGCTCTGCAGAAATGCTGAAACTGGGCTCCCTGCTGGCATTCTCACACTAGGGAAGAGCAAGTCTGTCAGTGCCAACTGACCCAAGTCTATTCCTATGCCATTTTCTTATTCAAATCATTTTCCTAGGATGGAGCCATACTAAGTTATGGCACACATAGTAAGTCATGATTTACTGTAATGCCTCCACTATACAGAGGATGAGAAAATAAAACAACTTTCCCCACTTTTTGACCCTAAGAAAGTCACCACCTTTCTGTGCCCTAGATTCTCTTGCTGTGTAACTGAGATAATAATAACTTTCTACTGCTCTGCCTCACAGGGATGTTATGAGACATAACAAATTAATGTTTGAAAAGCTCTTTGAGGTTCTTGGATGAAAGGTACTAATGAAAGGACATTAATAACGAGCACTAATCAATCCCATGGAGCATGGCTGAATGTGGGCATTCAAGAGAAGCCATCACGGCTTCTGTTAAAAAAAATTAGTTTGGGTTTTTTTGGATGAATTTCGTTTTGATTATATTCAAGAACACTTCATCACCTATTAGTAAAGATATGTTTAGTTGAAAGAGTGAAGTGTTATTCATGTAAGATTCACTACTACCCACTGCTATCATGTGTTTACTTGAAAGCATTTGCATGGTCTTGTCAGACAATATTGTTTTTGGATTGAGAGTCTACTGAAGGGGTTCCGAGCCTTTTTGGCCCATGTGCCCTGGACCCCTTGGGGCAGTCAGTCTGATGAAGCCCGTGGACCCCTTCTTAGGGGTATTTTTAAATGCATAAAATCAAATCCATAGGATTACTAAGAAGCCAGTTATACCATAATACAGTTATCAATATGTATTTTTAAAATAATGGGCACTGGTCTAAGAATCTCTGTTCTAATATTTGTAAAGTGCTAATTAGCATAGTGCCTGGCACATAGTAGGCATAAATGCTTGTTCCTTTTCCTACAGCATCTTTTTTAAAAGGCTGTTAAAGGATTTTTAAGAATATCACTTTTAAAAATGATGTTATATTAATAAAAGTAGTATGCATATTAGTGTAGAACAATACAAAATGTATATATAATAGTGTCTAAAGATAACAAAGAATTGAATTGACTAATGAATCTTTGGAATCTGTTATTATTCATATGCATTTCTACACCTCAAAGAAAATGATTTGTGAGAGGTAGCCTTAGTGTTAGGAAGACCTGAGTTCACATTCTGTCTCCAACATTCTATTATATGACCCTGGGCCAGTCCTTGAACCTCTCATTCCTAGACAACTCTCCATAAGTGGCAGAAAAAGTGGCTGATCTGCATTAGTAGATGGAATTTCCTTACTGGAAATTGCCTGCAACATTAAAATTACATTTCCGTCTTTGAAAAGTAGGGATTTAACTAGAATTTATTTCTTCTCCAGTGTTGTTACTCTAAAATTCTAACAGTTTCTTTTAGTTCATCTAGAATTTCTATCTTTTCATCTCCATCTCATTCTTCCTAAATGTATTCCTCACCCTCCCTGCAACGCCACTTCCTACCTCGCTTTGTGCTCTGGCCTCACTTCCCCTTCACCACTTTCTTGACAAATTTGCCCACACATCTTCCTGTACCTTTGGTCATTATTTCACTGCTGATCCTCACCTCCATCATCCTACCGCTGTTAAACATAGCACTGATCATACTGATTGACTGCAAGCAACTAGGCGGTGCCATAGTGCACAGAGCACCGAGCCTGGAGTCGGGAGTCCTTTAAGGACAAATCCAGCCTTGGACACTTACTAGCTGTGTGACCCTAGGCGAGTCACTTAACCCTGTTTACCTCAGTTTCCTCATCTAAAATGAGCCAGAGAAGGAAATGGCAAACCACTCTATCATCACTCTATCGTCTTCTCTCACACCAGTGTCCCTGGAAGTGATGACCTTCTTGTCAGGGCCAGACCTTCTAGTTGTGTACTTAGTACCATTTTCTCTCTGTCTCTGGCTATCTCTGTCTCTCTGTCCCTGTCTCTCTCTCTCTCTCTGTCTCTCTCTCTCTCTGGCACATATCTGGTATTTAATAAATACTCATTGATTGATCTTTCACTTTCAGTCTCCCAATTTACTTCAACCTTCACTCGCTATAAACATGGTGAGATCTAATTAGTGCTTAAAAAAAAAAAACCCTTCACCCTGCTGTTCCCTCAAGTGATTGTCCTTTATCTCTGTTCTTTCACTCTCTCTATCCCACATTCAGAAAAAAATCATCTGCCCTCATTGTCCCTACTTCCTCTTTGCCCAGTCTTTAGCCTCCTGCAATCAGAGTTCTGACTTCTCTGACTGAAATTTCCCTTTCCAAGATTTCCATCTCTGATGAATGAATTGCTTAATCCAGTGATGTTTTCTCAGTCCCCGTTGTCCTTAATCTCTCCGGAGTACTCCATACAGCTGACCACCTCTTGGACGTTCTCTCCTTCTTTCTCATCTTCTGTCTCTCCTTTTGCTTATAAAACTGCTCCTTTTCAGTTTCTGGCTAAGTTCAGGTGGTGGTCTGGCTTTTTTATTCATTTGTAAGACCCTCTCTAGACATTCTCCCGAACCCTACTTAAAATGAAGGTCAATTTCACTGTAAGTAGTTGGCATTTGTGAGATGTGCAGACAGGGATTTTATCACTGGCTCTTTTGTTAATTTTTTGTCTCCTGGGAATTTCTAGGTATCTCATCTGTTGCCTATTGTACTTGGGAAGTTTTCTCCTTCCTTCTTCCTTTGTTAACAGCAGCAGCAGGTGAGATAAGTATAAACAGACATTCCACTCGGCCAGAAGATAATTATAATTCCAATGAAGAGGGAAAATAAAAGAGGAAGAAATGGATAGCTGAGAATCCCAGAAAGAAAATCACAGTAAACAGAGAATACATCCCTTTGAAAGAGTAGATGGTAATAATGAAGGAGAAGTAAAGGGAAAGCAGGACTGGGTTAGGAACATCTCCATGTTTGAAAGAATCCCAGCCTCGAAGGGCATGCTGCTAGAAGCTCATTGTTTTCAAGTAGCAAAGAACTAAAACCAATTCAAGGACATCTGTGCTGAAAAAGACATGCCAATACTCCAGATGAGAATAGAAACAAGCCCTTGTGTATCTGGGGGAGACAGAAACTGAGTTAGAAATAGCTAGACAGTGAACTGTAGGTATGTGTCCACAGTGATTGTGTTCATTTCCACAGCATTTGATAAAAAGTAAAACATTCACCTCCACCAGTCTTATTATATGATAAATAGAGTGATAAATAGATAAATCAAGTGCTGGACAGATTTGCATTTTATAAACAGATATTACTCAGTTATCTTGGATTTGGATTCTGTAGCATAGTTTTGGTTTGAGGTCTTGGATATTAAAATCTGCCTTTGCAGACAGAGATAGGAAGTTGTGGGCACAACTTTCGGTTTATATACAAGTATAGCAACTGGGCTTATCAGTGTCCTACCATTCTTGCCCCTCCCTTCCATCCCCATGTATAACCAGTGACACCAGGGAAGAAATCATCTCTGTAGCACCCCTACATTCTTTAGTCCCTTTTGCTTGTGATTGTAGCCCCAAACTAGCCTGTGCCATAGAGAAGGGGAGAAGTCTTTGCTACCTTTCCAAATTTCTTGTAGTACAGTATGAGCTAAATACAGGTTAAAGGACTAAATTATTTCATTTTCAATGTGCTTTTAGTAGCTAAAAAAAAAATGAGAAAACTATATGAACACTTGAAATCTAAATCCTAAAAATCTACTGCATATTGAGATGATTCTGCTAAAGCAAGAGCTTTTAATCAGACATCTGTGGACTTGTTTAATATTTCGATAACTGTATCTCGTGGTAATTGGTTCTATTTGTAATCCTGTACATTTTATTTTATACATTTAAAAACATTTTTCTGAGAAGGGATCCATAGACTGCACCATGTACTGCCAAAGGTGTCAGTGAGACGGAAGGTTGAAAAGCCCTGCTCAGAAAGCTGCCCAGTAGCTCTCTTGCCTTGGCCTTTTTCGAGCTTCCTGTGCCCCAGCATCCTGTCTGTCCAGCAAAATAAAGGCAGGAAACCTAAAAGAGAAACGGAAGGACGTGGGCTCTTAGGGGTGGAAGAGACCTCAGAGGGAGGCCATCTAGTCCGCTCTTTCACCCAAGCAGGAAGCTTTCAAACGAGACCCATTCTTCGTGGTTATCCAGCTTCTATGTAAACATTCCCAGGGTGGCAGGGCCCATGAGCCATTACACTCTTGAACTGCTCTCATGGACAAAGTTCTTTATATTAGGAGCTTAATAAATGTTTGTTAACTTGACTGTGAACAGGTCTCAGTGAATTCATCACACTGTTTAGCAAGGCAGGATTCAAAGTGCAAAAATGAGAGTGGAATCAAGGCAGCTAGAAATGAGAAGTAGATAGCAGCAGCCTGCGGCCTGTCAGAATGAAGGGCTTCAGAAGAATGGCACACCCCAATTTGGAGTCAAATTCAGAACAGCACCCCAAAAGTTCTTGAAGAGGGAATGGAGAAAGGTAGGGGTCTGTGGGCAGAGCATTGAACACATCACCCTGGGTTTTCTCCAAACCAGGACAGTTGAATGAAAGAATTTGTGACATTTTATAATTTGCCAAGTACTGTGCTAAAGGTAACTACAAAAGCGAAGATAGTCTCTGCCCTCATGGAGTTTATATTCTAATAGGGGAATCCACACAGACAAGAGAGATGCTGCCAGGGGGAATATAGTGGTTTGCAGAATTTCTGGCAGGGTAAGTGGAACCTTATGGGAATTCTGCTTTGAGATCAGTACTCATCAACTCATGAAATATTTGTCTCCCCAGAAAATACTCTGGATTTTTTCCTAGGCATTTCCAAAAAAGATAATTCGAGGCATTTAGTCTCAAGTTGGCTTTAATGTCCCCTGGGAAAAAAAAATGATAAAATGATTTCCAGTTCTTGATGACCTAACGCATTTTCTCTCTCCCTTTCCTGGAGCTATCAACTGCCTATTCCAATCCACAGATGACCTCATTCTGTCACTAGGGACAGACCAATGTGAATGAATCTTCTAAAGTTTCCTAGCCCTATTTGTTCTCCCTCCCCCCAAATAGTAGGGGAAAGGCCTTGTGGTGAAAAGGAGAGAGCTGGCCTTAGTGCCAGAAAGAAGCAAGGTGTCCCTGTGCTCTGCACTAGCTGTGTGATCATGAGTAAGTCTAATCAAGTTAAGATGTGTCTTTAGTGAGCGCTTACTGAGCACTTACTACCTGCCAGGCAGTACGCCAAGTGCTGGGGACACAAAGAAAGTAAAGAAAATCCGTGATCTTCAGGAACTTATCATTCGATGTAGGAAAAAATATGCATACAGCTCTTTACAAACACAATACAGACAGGATCTCAGATGGAAGACACTAAGACTAAGCGTCTCATGGGAGGTGGGACTGGAGCTAAAATTTGAAGGAGGCCAGGGAAGCCAGAAGGTAAAGGTAAGGAGGGTAAGGAGCTCCAAGAAAACAGAGGCAGCAGTGTCACCGGATCACATGGTACATGGAGAGGAGTGAGGGGCAAGGAGATAGACAGGCAGGAGGAAGCCCTCTTATCTTTAAAACCAGATGGAAGGTTGTATGTTTGATCGCCTAGTTAGTAGAGAGCCACTGGCATTTATTGAATAGGAGAGTGACATCATCAGACTTGCACTTTAGGAAGATTGATTTGACAGCTGACTGAAGGATGGACTGGAGTGGAGAGAGACTCGTGGGAGGAGAGACCAAGCAGTAGACTATTGAAGCAACCTAGGCATGAAGCGATGATGGCTTATACCAGGTGTTGGTGGTGTGAATGGAAAGAATGGGTCATAGATGCTACAAAGGTTAAAACAACAGGGCTGGGAAATGGGTTGGTAATAGGGCCTGAGAAAGAATGAGGAGTCAAGGGTAAAACCTAAGCTACGAGCCCAGGAGGCTGGGAAGAAGGTGGCAGCCTCCACAGTAAAAGAGAAGTTAGGAAGAAGGGAGGGCTTGGAGAAAAGATAATGAGTTCAGCCTTGGACATGTTAAGTTTAAGATACCTATGGAATATCCAGTGTGAGATGTCCACCAGGCAACTGGAGATACAAGATGAGAAGTCAGGAAAATGTTAAGTCTATACAAATATATTTACATAGAGAAGATTATTGAAACTGTGAAAGCTGACAAGGTCACTAAGTGAAAGAACATAGAGGGAGAAGAGAAGAGGGCCCAAAATAAAGCCAATGAAATGGATAAAGACACAGCAAAAGGACTGGTCAGACAGGCAGGAAGAGAACCAGGAGAGAGCAGTGTCCTGAAAACCTAGTGAGAAAAGAATATTGAGGAGAAGAGGGTGAATGAGAATGTCAAAGGCTGCAGACAGGTCAGGAAGGGTGAGGACTGAGGAAAGGGCATTAGATTTGTCAACTAAGAGACCAATGGTAATTCTGGAGAAGGTGGTATCAGTTGAATGATGGCAGCAAGGGCTAGACTTCAGTTAATTGCAGAGAGGCAAGAAGAGATACCAATTATAAATGGCCTTCTTGAGGAGTTTAGTCATAACAGGGAGGAGAGATAGAATGATAACTAGTGGGGATGGTTGGATCAAACAAAGTTTTGTTTTGGTTTTTTTTTGAGGATGGAGGAGATATGGGTGTGTTCATAGACAGGAGGGAAGCAGCCAGTAGAAAGAGAGAGATTAAAGATAAGTGAAAGGTTAAGTATGATAGAGGGAGTGACCTGTTGGTGAAGACAGGATGAAATGGGATCACTTGTGCTTGCAGCGACCCTTGCCTTGCAGGAAGGGCCACATCTTCTGTAAGACAGAGAAAGGAGAGAATGGGGAAACACATCTGAGTAATGTGGGATTAGGAGGGAGAAGAGGAAGTTCTTGATGCATGGCCTCAATTTTTCAATGAAGTATAAAGCAAGAACCATCAGAGATTTGAGGAAGTATGAAAAAATTTGGAAAAGCCACTGTGGTGAGTGGTAGAATGAATTGATTAGGAATCTAAAATGATTGCTTTGCTACAGTGAGGACCCAGTTGAGTTTGTGTATCATAAATCTGTACTGGGCCCAGTCATTATAGTTTGAGTTTTCTCCAGCTTTCTTCAGTAATACATGAATATGAGCAAAGGCAGCAGATGGCGGGAGTAGTCCAAGACTGGGGTTTGGCAGGGCAAAATCCATGATGGGATAAGGGGGTAGGTCGATACAAGAGAAAAAGACAGAAGTGAAATGAATTGGTTCACCAGGCAGTCAATACAGGAAAGGAGAAGGCCGGAGCTAGTGAAGGGTGATGGCCTGGGAAAGAACTGAGAGATGTGGGGATTAGTGGCCCTTCCACCCCTCCACCCTCAGTGAGGATGAACATGATAGGGAGGGGATGCAGGGCAAAGAGAGGCAGAATGACAACAGATTACGATCAAAGGATTTCCAGAGCTAACACCTGGAAGTGTAATACTCAGGGGTTGCTGCAAGATGCATGACAACTCTCTGTGTGTAGCTGAGGTGGGGAGGAGGAATAGGTCATAGGAAATGAGTAAGGTTAGAAATTGGAGGTTAAATTATTCCATGGCATATCAATATGTATGCTGAAGTTTCCTAATGTCAGGGCAGGAGTTGCGGTAGTGAAAAAGACTGAACCAGGCATTAAACTCTTTGTGGAGGGAAGTGGAGTATCCTGGAGGTACACAGATAGACAACAGCTACTAACCTTGATTTCGTTATAATTATGAATTGAGTGACAGTGGTAGAGGGAGAGACTTGAAGTAACAATGGGGAGCAAGGAGTATTTCAACCCCACCCCACCTCAACCAGTAGGGTGGGGAACGGAGAGGAGGGTGTGAATGAAAGTTTAATCAATCCTGGAAAGGGCAGCCAAGGAATTGGTGTGATCAAGAGAGTGCCAGGACCCCATGAGTGCAAGAAGATGGAAGGACTGGGAAAGGCACAGGTTTAAGAAAAAAATTGAATTTGTTCCCTGTGGAGAGGGTGGGCAGCTTTAGAGAGCTGGATGATGTCAGGGGTGGGCTGGGACCTAGGTTGAGAGGGATGGCAATAAGGAAGTGTTTAATGGAGGACCAAGAGCAGAGTGATTTAACCTCTGCCCCCAGGAAACTCTCTAAATTAAGAATGAATGCTGAAGAGAAGAAATGGATCTGGATTGTGAAAGAAGAGTTCCCTATATAAGGAAATCACAAAGGAAAAAAGAAAAAAGAAAACTCAACCAAAGCTAGTGGAGTTCATCAATTCCCAAGGATTCAATGATCAAATTTTGAAATTCAGACAGAGATAAGAGAAAAATCCTTAAAAGGTTGAAGAAATAGTTCCCTTGGGAACAAGTTTGTCTTTTAAAAACTCTCAAGCTGCAAGGGTTCTCTACCTAGGCTTTGTGAACTTTTGAAAAAACAATTTTTTGAAAACTGAATTTCAATATAGTTGGTTTCCTTTGTAATCCAACAAATTTTATCTTATGCATTTAAAAACACTGAGAGGGAGTTTCACCAAACTCTCTAAGGGATCCATGATACAAGAAAGATTAGGAATCTCTATCTTAAAGAATCCAGCCTGGAGTAAGCCTATGAGGGGCTGGGGAATGGAGAAAGAGCCTTTTCTAGTTGTGCCTCCATAGACTGGAAGTGATTATTAACAGTCAGTTAGTTTGGAATTCCCAACCTAAGTCACTCCAGCTCCCAACTTCCCCACAAACCTCCTTGTTAGAAATGTACTTAAATTGTCTAGGAATAAACAATACTCGTTGGAAGGCCAAGAAGGTTTTAATTATATCTTATATTTATTCCTCCTGAATAAATGGGTACATCCCAGAACAGAGTACAGGAGAAAGTACAAGAGACTCAGACAAATGCCGGTCCTTTTATTGGCTCTTAATTGCGATTTCCTACCTGGCTCTTCATTGGTCAGATGCAACCCCCTGAATTGCCCACATCAGGCCTCCTTCAAACAGCTCAGTAAGCATGCGTAGAAGCGTCTAACCTTTAACCTGATCAGAAGCCTGGTCTCTGCTCTAAAGCTGGGGGAGGGGGAGATACTTTCAACTCTGTGGAAATAAAACTGCTCCCATGGTTTCTCACACTCCTTCATTGTTTGGTGCCTATTTAGGCATTTCCACCTCTTTTTCCTTTCAAGGCTACACTGTATTTGATTCTCATTTTAAAAAACAAATTACAAACAACAGGGAAGTGGCCCAGTTCCCAGAGCACTGGGCCTAGAGTTAAGAAGACCTGAGTTCAAATCCGGACTTAGACGCTTACTATGTGACTCTGGATAAGTCACTTATCCTCTGCCTACCTCAGTTTCCTTAACTGTAAAATGGAGGCAATAACAGCTCTACCTTGCAGGTCAAAAAAATAATATTTATAAAGCACTTAGCAAAGTGTTTGGTACGTAATAGGTCCTACATAAATGCTTATCCTTTCCCTTCTTCATAAAGTAAAACCTGACAAATTAATAGATAACAAAAAAGAAGTAGTTTTCATGTTTTTGATGAATTTGATGTTTCCAAATTCAGCTGAAGTCTAATTAATCAATGAGCATTTATTAAGCTCCTACTATATGCCAGGTACTAACCTGGGCACTGGGAACCCAAAGACCAAAACCAAAACGGGCACTCAAATGAAAACTACTTTGATAATTGAATATTAAGAGCAAGACCAAAAAGGAAATAAAACATATCTGCCGTTCCCCCATCAATAAGTCAGGACCTCGAGGAGACAACCTTCAGGCAAAGGAAGCTCAGGAAACAGCCTCCTCACCCCTGGCTAATCTAGATGGGGAAAGCATCTGGACAGCCAGAGATAAGTAAGGCATGGCTGCATCTGCTGCTGCGATGAACCCTGGAGTCTCCTACTACAGGGAGAAACAGTTTGGACACAGGGGAGCAAATATGGAATGGAAACAAAGCCAATACAAAAGTTTCTTTTCTTTGGGTGGGGAGAGAAAGGGAGGAGGGAGATTTGGTTATAATTATGAATTGAGTGACATTCGTAGAGGGAGAAATGGGGGAGAAAGACGTCTTGGAGAGGGTGGCAGAGGTGAGGAGGCCTCACACTCCAACAGATGGAATGCTGTGTAAGGCAAACATCCAGCAGCCCGATCCAGCTGAAATGTGAAGACATGAAGGTGTATGGTCTATATTGAGGCTGGAGAGGTTGGCTGGAATCAGGCGGTAAAGCCTTCAGACAGCAAACAGCAGAGTCTGTATTTGATCCTAGAGCTAATAAGGAAGCCACTGATCAGAGCTGTGCTTTAAGAAAGTCATTTTGCAGTTGAGTGAAGGATATATGAAGAGTAGAGGGGCTTGAGGTAGAGAGAAAAATGAGGGGCTATTGCAACAGTCCAGGTGAGAAGTAATTCCTGAGCAGAGAGAAGGGGCATGATGTGAGAGACAGTGGGGAGGCAGAGTCAATGAGACTCAGAAACTAATTATGGGTGGAGACAGAGAGGGAGCCACCAAAGATGGCACTGAGATCAAGATCCTAAATGCCGGGAAGGCTGAGCATCTCCGATGTAAGCCCTTTCACTCTCTTCCTCTCATTCATCGGGGGTTTTGTTTGTGCCCAAGGTGTATGCTCCGATGGACAGATCAAGGAGTGGTTGGTCATCCAACCAGCATGCTATAGTACAGACAGTAGGCATCCTTCAGTCACTTGGTTTAGCATAGATTGTTAGGCCCACCTCTTTTAAGTGGCTATGGATCAGTCCTCTGGGGTTTAATGGCATCAGCATGCATGTCCTTTACTGCCAGGACACCACCATCTTCTACTGGGAATCCGTAGGGAACCTCCTCGGGGCAGCGGGGCCTCATTTACTGACTGATGTTGATAATAAGGAGATCGCTGGAAAACTGGAGCCTCAGGTCATATATGCAAAATGCTTCACAAACCTCAAAGTCCTATATAAATATCAGTCATCATTACGAATTCTAACAACTAGCATTTACCTAGTGCTCCAAGGTTTACAAAGCACTTTACATGTATCATTTCATTTGGTCCTCAAAACAACCCTGGGAGGTACATGATATTATCGCTCCCATTTTACAGAGAGGAAACTGAGACCCAGAGGTTAAAGGACTTACCCAGGGTCACCAGGCTAGGAAGTGTCTGAGGCAGGATCTAAACTCAGGTCTGCCTGATTCCTCATCTATGCCTTAGAGCACTTTGCCACCCATTTGTTCTAGACCTAGAGTTTCATCATCCTGGTGAGAAAACTCCCTGTATCAAGGCCTATCAATCCCTACATTCTAATGGGGGAAGACAGCATATAAAAGGAGATGAAAATGGGGAGACATGGGGACAAGGAAGAGAGGAAAGTCCTGGTGTAGGGGTGCGGCAGAGAAAGTTTGGAGAGTCAGGTGGGCAGCCTAGAGAGAAAGGAAGACTCCAGCCTGGCTGGCCTCCTTGAAACAGAGGGAGGAAACCACTCAACCAATAGGAGAGGCCTCAGGGGCTGAGAATACTTTCAATGGGTGAAGTCTACTGTGGGAAGGAGTTTCCAGAATGGAGGTTTCTCTGGCATGGTAGAAAAAGTCTAGAAAAGTCAGGGGTGCAACCTGGAGAAGAATCGAGATGGTTGTTACGCAATTGTTTCTGACTCTTCATGACCCCTATTGGAGTCTTCTTGGCAGAAATACTAGAGTGGTTTGCTATTTCTTTCCTCAGCTCATTTTACAGATGAGGAAACTGAGATAAATACACAGCTAGTAAGTGTTTGAGGTCAGATTTGAACTCAGGAAGATGATTCTTCCCAACTCCAGGCCTGGCAGTCACTTCACTGTATTCACTATTCACTAGCTGTCCCCTAGTGGTATTACTTAATCTAATTAAAATACACATCTTAAGAAAGATGTCATGAAGTTTAAGAGTGAACAATTCAAACGATCTACTCCAGGAGTTGCATCTTGGCCAAATCAAAGATTGTATCTCATTCTACAAGGGGCACAGGTGTGTGCACGCACAGACACACACTCATTTTCTCTTGGTCCCAAATGAATCATTTGTAATACAAAAGTATCGCTATAAAACCAGCTCTTCATGCAGCATATTTGATTGACACTAAAAGATCCTCATGGCAATGCTTGGTGAACAAACAGTTTGTTGGGCCCTTTCGTAATAATTTCTCAGCCTACAGCTGGGGCCCCTGCCCCTCTGCACCTCCCATTCAGTTGTGAGGTTGTGGAGATGAAGGCTGAGGTAGATTTTTTTTTGGTGAGCCATCTGGTCCTTTGTTTTTACTCATTGATAGTATCCTTAAAGATTCCTATGTAAACATTGAAAAAAAAAGCTCCCCCAGCCCCAAGCTGTAATTTGGGCACTGGTTCTATTGCCTGGTTTCCCAAATTTTCTGAATAGCTTACCAGCATGATTGTCAGGAGCTTGTAGGACTGTGAGGTAGAGAGGAAGGAGTGTTGGAATTGGAATCAGAGTCTGGCTCTGCTCCCCCTCACCTCTGGGTATGCGCGATCTTAGGCCAGTCATCGTCTGGCCCTCATCTTCTCCATCTGCAAAGTGAGAAGACACAACTGCATGACATGATCTTGGGTCTCCAGTTGCAAGAGCCCTTGGAGAATGGCTGGGCCGGGACCCTCATTTTATTGACTAGAACAAGTGACTTACCAGAGGCCACAATGGCAGAATCCAAAGGTACCCTCAGCTCCCGAAACTCCAAGTTCGTGGCTCTTTCCACTTTCCATCGGCGGCTCTGCTTGGTTTCAACTTGATGGGACAAGATGCCCCTCCCAGGATAAGCTGATCACTTCTCATCTCTGCTGCTAACTCATCCTTACACTCTCAGACTCTTTCCCATCTCCCTCACCTTCTCTCCCCTCTGATTGGAGGGCTGGAGGGTGGATCACCCAACTCTTCCCAAAGCCTTCCCTCCTGAAGGCCAGGCTGGGGACTTCCCCTCATACACTCTCCTTGGCAAGATGGTACCCAATGTGTTCCTCCACCTCATCCCCACAACTTTCTTTTGTGGGCTTTTTCCCCATTAGACTGTAAGCTTCTTAAGAGCAGGGACTTTAAAAATAATATCTCCAGTCCTTAGTACATTGCCTAGCACACAGTAAGCCCTTTATAAACGTTCATTGAATTGAATACAATCCTGCCTTTTATTTTTATCATCACTTAAGTTCCTTTCAGCTCCAAATCCTA
This sequence comes from Phalanger gymnotis, assembly GCA_028646595.1. Classification (NCBI taxonomy): domain Eukaryota; kingdom Metazoa; phylum Chordata; class Mammalia; order Diprotodontia; family Phalangeridae; genus Phalanger; species Phalanger gymnotis. The sequence continues at coordinate 371,857,026 of CM053624.1, read as the reverse complement.
TGAGCCTCTGATCTGGAAGTTGGTAAAATCATACAATGAGAATCATTGACTTTTTAGCTGTTTTCCCCATTTGCTAACTTTGTGGTCTCTGATGTCAGAAACCAAGCATGTTCTGAGCCAAAAGAACTCAGAATGTGAAACCGTATTTTCTTTTCCTTATTTTGAGAGTCTTCTCTGATGCACTTCTGGTAGAAGACTTTCAACATCATTGTCCAGAAAAGGGCTTTTCCAAACAGTTTCTCACTTCAGATTTGGTTTGCTTTGAATGATGGACTCTTCTTCAGCAGAGACTCAAGTCACTACAAAAAGCTACATCTATTTTAGACAAAAGCAAAATTGGCAGCAGAAACCTCCCAGTGCTCTGTCCTTTGAGACAAGAAGCTGATGTTTGTAATATGCCCTAAGAATTCTTTTTTTCTGTAACAAGAATGGGCTTATGAAGATCCATCCACATGCAAGGTAACAGTGGAAGGAGGCCTAGACTTACATTTTCACTCTGTCCCTTACCACCTGTGTGACATTGGCCAAGTCACTGGACCCCTGGACCTCTGTTTCCTCTCCTGTAAAATGGCTTTGAAAGTCCTTCAAGCTCTAAATCTGTGATACCGTAATCCTGCCCGGAAAACAGACTCTATCCAACCTCTAAACAGAAAGACAATGGCAGCTGATATTTCTTCAGTGCTTTAAGGTTGGGCTTCGCACACATCCAGTTTGATCTTCACGACAATCCTGTGAGGCAGGCACTCTACACCAGATTTACCAAGGAAGAGACTGTGGCTCAGGTTGGTTAAGTGTCACATAACCACTAAATGTCAGAGGCATTATTTTAACCCAAGCCTTCTTGACTCTGAGTCTAGCCTTCGATCCCGTACAGTCATAAAGGCAATCAAAGAGCACATGGTGGGGTTTGTTTTAAAGGGTGTCTCCATTTACCTTTCACTAGAGAAACTCAAGAGAATCCAGTACAGCACCTGAAGTGCCAAGATGGCTTTCTGGCTGAATGCCTTTGCTTGGCTGCCTTCCTTTTCAGCTCCATCATCTTCTAGCCTCTTCATTGCTGCCATTCACAACCCCCTAGCATGTGGGATAACTTGGCTCTCCTCACTGGCCGTTTCTTTCCCTAATGCCAGAGGAGCAGACCCTGGGCCGCTGTTCTCTTCCTCAGACTATGCTGATGAGCCTAAGGAGTGGTGTGGGAACACTCTGTTGACTTTTTATTCTGGGGTTCGAAGGGTAATTAAGAAGATTCTTACTTTGATGTTAGAGTAAAGAACACTCCTCCCCCACTTCTTTTTGAACATTCCTTTTGTTTTAAGGAATGAAGGAAGGACATTCTTGCTACCAAGGAGGCCAGTCTTTGTCTCCCAAGAGTTCTTTTGGACCATCCGTCATTTCCTCATTCTGACGTCTGTACCTCAGGACATTGCTTGTGCTGCTGCTAGTGCCAGCTATGAGCAAAAGCAATGTAGAGGATTAGAAGGTAAAGATGACCCCACCCTCCTCTCAGAGAACTTATACTCTTGTACTAATGGTGGCAAAGAGGCTTACAAAAGTCATGAGGATGAGACAAGTAAGAGTGTGGAGGAATTCTAGAACAGTGCTTTCAGAAGTCTGACGTGATAGACTTGGGCTGAGAGGGAAGAGGGTGGTAGTGCCGGGAACAGAAACAAACAAGTTAGGGGTAGTGAAAGATTGAAAGTCAACGGGAATGATGAGTCCTAGGTTTGTTTTTTTCACTTCCTAAAACTCATCCCCTATTTCCTTAAATTCTGTACATTTATGATTTCTTATGGGAAAATAATATTTCATTTGGAGTACCCGGCATACACCCCATCTACGGCTGTCATTCTCCAGGAATGGGAAATAAATTTCTCCCTAGGAAATATATTTTTTTAGGTCTACATGGAACCGGTGCATGGAGAGAGATAAGCTGGTCCTGGGAAGACTGGAGGAGAGTGGAGAGTAATTACTATTCCTTTTTGGGGGAGTGGTTGTTTAGAGTTAGCAGAAGGATGAGCCTAGGTTTAATAGTGGCATCCAGGAGAGCAGTAGCCAGGAGGCGGTCACCCTTCTCAGGCCACGAGGAGAAAGAGGGAAGACAGTGGGGATTGTCTAGGAGACAGAAACACTATTTTTTAGATCATTTTGTCTCTATATAACCCAACTTCCCTGTAAATTATGGTGCGTTAAGAATTTGATCCCTCTCTATATTTTGAAAGTCACCATGCCCTTTAGTTTTGTTAGTGAGTTTTAAGCTGTTTAGATTATTGAGCAGTTTGGATGCATTATGGTGTGTGTGCGTGATACGGTGTGAGATGCTAGTTTGCTCCACTGTTGACTAAATCATTACCCAGTTTTCCCAATGGTTTTTGTTTACTGTTGAATGCTTTGCCAAGCACGGGCCTCAACGTATTGAACCCTAGTTTCGAGTGTGTACCTGGTTCTAGTTCATTATTAGCCGATCTTTTTCGCTAATCTATTTGTCACATATTTTTATCTAGTATCAGATAGTTTGGAAAATTACTATTTTCCAGCCCTGTGTGTAGTACAAATAATTGGAAACAAAGTAGTTGTCCGTTGACTGAGGACTGGTTAATGGGAATAGTATGTAAATATTATCACTGAGCTATAAGAAACTATGAATATGAAAAATAGAGAACAGCATGATAAAACTTGTACAAAATGATGCCATAAATTGGCCCCGAAAAACAATACTATAATGATTCTAATCATGTACGCGGAAAGAATAGCAACAATTAAAAAACCAATCATTGTGTGCAAAAAACTCCAATAAAATACTGAATCGTTAATGACCAGTTGGTCCTGGGCAAGAATTGAGGAAATGCACCTTCTCTCACTTTTTTGCCGGTGGGGAGCATTTCATATACTATCTGAGTCAATTAATTGTTAGTTAGATTTACTGAAATGTTTTCTTTTTCTTTTCTATTTTCTTTTATCTTTCTTTGTTTTGTTACAAGAGACAAGGAGGGAGAGAAAATAATTTAGAAATGAAGATGAGACAGAAATAAAAGATTGAAAATCTTTTAAAAATGAAAGGGAAAAATATGTCACTATAGAAATTCTGACAGATATGCTCCATTTTCTGACTCATTGTCTCCAGTTTCATTTATAAATATGCTTGGAATCATATGGTTTTTCTCAGCTTCATGTCAAACTTTTTACATACTTATTCTCACCTTGCTGAGGGCAGGACACCAGCATATCCTGGAACAGCTTCAGTTAACTCCCTTATCTCCAAACCACCAACCAGGGCTGCTGTGAGCCCAGATGCTGTAGAACAGACACAGGGCAAGTATTCTGGAAGGGCATTTGGAATTATACTGACAAAGTGACTAAAAAGCCCATATCTTTTGGCCCAGAAAAAGCGACGTTGAGCATATATTCCCAAGGAGATCAAGGAGATCGAAGATTGGAAGAAAGGTCCAGAATATATCAAGCATTTATAGCAGCACTTTTTGTAGTAGTAAAGAACTGGAAACAAAGTAGATCCCATCAGCTGAGGAACAGCTAAATTACTTGTGGTCCATGAATATAATGGGATATTAATGAACCATAAGACACAATATGAAAAATACAGAGAAACATAGAAAGACTACTATGAACTGATGCGGAATGAAGTAAATAGAACCAGGAAAACAATATATACAATGACTATAACAACTTCAATGGGCTGAAAAATGGCAGAAAACCACAAAAATTTTAATTTGCAGTTGTCCCCAAATAAGAGGGGAGAACATGCACCTCTCTCTAGTCTTTGCCAAGGGGCCTGTAGGTGTGGAACACTATGTCTCATCAGTCTTCATTGATGTGTTAGTTAGTTTACTCCCCCCCACCTTTGTTAAAATTCTTTGTTAGAAAGGTGGCTGGGGATAATGATGATAACAATAACAAAACAACTAGCATTTATAGAGTGCTTTAAGGTTGGAAAGTGCTTTATTTCATCCTCACAACGACCCTGGGATAAAAGGTGTTGTTATCCTCATTTTACAGAAGAGCAAACTGAAGCAGACAGAGTAATTGACTTGCCCAGGGACACACAACTAGTCAGTGTCTGAGGCCAGATTTGAACTCATGAAGAGGGGTCTCCTTGACTCCAGGCCCTGAGGAAATTAGCTAGAAAATTCATCCTCTCCTAACCCCATCTGGGATTAAATTATCGGGGAGTGAAAATTAAAAGTTGTGAGTTGACTGTAGTCATTTTTCTACAGTTCCTGCCTGATTTCTATTACTTGATAACTTGCATTTCACACCTCTGGTAAAGTACTTTCTATTGGGTAAGGAAGAATCATTGAAAAGTCATTGATAGTGGGGGGATGGTATGTCAAAAGGATTCTACATCCCTTTTCCTCTTCTAAATTTGAGGCAACAGCATATCACATGCCGCAGTGTCTCAGTCTAGTGCCATTAAAAGCAGAAAGGACACTGAGTATTTTAAAGAAATGCAACCTCCTGCTCCTGCCCTCTGAGCTCTATCCCAGTCCTTGAATCAGTAAGTTCCAGGGAATGAAAATAAATTTCCACAACAGAAAGAGCAAAACCCTAAGGAGACAACCCAAATATTCCCAAAGGTTAAAGACCAGTGTGGTCTATGCCCTGCCCCTAGCTGCAGTGAATTCAGAGTTTTCTATAAGCACAGTTTGTTATTAATGAAATGAACTGTTTTTCTGTATTTGTTTGGACAAAACTTTCAAACTTATCTCTGTTCTCTTCTCAATGAAACCCCTACTGTTTGCTCTGGGGACCTCTTCCCAGCTTGAGCCTCTGACTTAGAGAAAAATGCTTCTTTCTCCAAAATTTACAGAGGTGCCTCCGCTCTCTGTGTCAGACAGAAATGATCTGCCTTTGGTCACTAACATCACTAGACTTGGATAAATTTCCCCACAACTTCCTCTTTGGAGACTCCCCCCACTTCTCACTTGTCTATAATTCACAGGACATGCATGTGCTGACCTGATTTGTAAAAGGTGTGCATGTTTGCTTCTCTCTGAATCTTAAATCACACGGATACTTTCCAGGGCAGAGAGTGTGTCTGGATAAAGCCCTCCACCAACTCTTTGTATCAGCAGTGCCCCATCTGTTGCCACCCACTTCTCTGGCCTTTCCTACATGGTTCCACAGCTGCCTCTTTGGAAATGACAGCCCACTGAACAGGATCATCTGTAAACCTTAAGAAAAGAAGAGACTGGAAAATACCTCAGAGATCTGAGAGTACTCAGCTCCCATCTGACCTTCATCTGCTGCTTCTCATCAAGTCAATCCTTTGTTCTCAGCTCAGCATCAGGCACCAAAATCATGGGATCAGAGGTGAAAAGAGTCATAGGAGAGTCATTTGAGCGAATCACCAGGTGCCTGGCATGAGATCAATCTCATGCCAGTTGAGTCCTAAATCCCAAATAAAATGATAATTTCCCATCTCACTAAAAATTTTAAAATAATCTAGAAAATATATGCTTTGGCTTCTTGGCATCAAATCATAACATTTTATTAAAGTATCACCAAATTAAAAACCTACATGTGTAACTTCCTCCTGGGACTTAGATATCAAAGTAGAAGAAGGGCTGAACAGAGTCTTTCCAGGATTCCCCTTCTCTGGAGTCTATAGCACATGAATTTGGCAAAGAAAATAACCAAATTTTTGGTTTGGTTTTAATAAATATACTTTATCATCATAATATCAAAAGCCTACATTTACATAGGTTTTTCAGATTTGAACATAAAATCTCAGAGGCTGGCCTGGAGCAGAGGTGGGTCATATCAAAGAAAAAGACTTCATTGATATGGCTCACCAAAGCATACGCTGGCCTTGCCAAGAACCTCAGTCTGTTTGTGAAACACAAAGCAAAGACTTTCTGGTCGCTTCTGATTCATCGAACGAGAGGAGGTCAGATCTGGGGGGACCCAGAGAGCCCAGACCTTCTCTGTCCTCTGCTGCTCTCCTGTCTGTGCTCAGCTTGCTCCAGATCCTGCAGAAATGTGGCTGAAAAGGGCAAGAAACTGAGGCTTCCACACAGACTTCCCTTTTAAAGAGTTCTGCTGATGTCTTTGTTTTTATTTAATACATAGTTTCATTTATGAGTGTTTGCATACAGACTTTCTATACACACATTACCTATACAATAAAAATGTACATGGCATAAGTACACACTGCTGTATAAATATAGAGCTCTACAATCTCGAATCTTCTTCCTGTTCATATTTGTCTCTCCTTTTCTTCCTTTCCAGCCAGGTCCATCACTTGAGAGTTGGACAGAAGGGCCAAGTGTCATTTGTGTTGGTCTGGACCAGAATTTGATACATTCCTTGTGTAACACACGGACACAGGCCATTGGGTAGAGCTCACCGGGCTGAACACGCTTCTGGCACATTAGACACAGCTTGCAGGTAGATGGGGCATGTGAAGGCCTCCCAGGATAAGACACCTGAGCAGAGGGCAGGAGCATGGGAGTGTTTACCTGAGCCAATGGAGCAGGGAACAAGGGAGCTCGGACCTGACCAAGGGGCTCCTGCTCTGCTAATCGGGTGGCCACCAGCTGGATCAGCCCCGCCATGGTTGTTCGTGCTGTCTTGCTGCTAAAGGATGTTGGGCATTTGCGCCTTGTTGCATTGTGGAAACTGAGTCAGCAGCTTCTCCGGGATCTCTTCTAGTTTGTCCACTGGCTGGGGTCGGTGACATTCAGTGGGAGTCTTAACACCACCCAAGCCTGCTGGAAGTGGCGGGAGGTAGCAGGAGACACATGTGGACCATGGGGGCCAACAAGAAAAGCCAAGCCAAAATTGTTTCTCCCATGGGTGATGGGTAGAAGTGGGGAGGGCTGACTGGGCCTTGAGATAGCAGGGTTCAGCATTGGGAAAGATAAGGCATGAGGGTCTGCACTGGGCATGACCACGGGCATGGTAACCTGCCCATTGGAGAAAGGCATCCGAGGAGCCAGGGAAGGATTAGGTGAAAACAGGTGAAGCATGAAGTCTGTCTCTGAAGGGAGTAGGGGCAGGGATCTGTGGAAGATTACTCAACTTTGCCCCATTCCTCACCAGTTGGATATGGTTATTAAATTGGTCCTGGACATTCTCCTTCATCGTCAGAACTCCATTCAATCTTGTCTCCCACTCCTGCTTGAAACCAATTATTTCCAATGTTGGAGGTGCTGACTTGATATGGGTCAGGTGCAGCTCTGCCTCCTTTTCTGCTTCTTCTAGCTTTAATACCAGTAGCTCTTTCTGACCTTCTGGGGATAAGATCTTGGCTTTCCAGGCTTGTTCAGTTTCCTCTATAATGTTCCGGTTGACTTCACCATCCTGATTCTTGAGCTTGTCCAGCTCCATCTCCCATAGCTCCTTTTCCTCAGCCTGTTCTATGATTAGAGAAACAATTTTTATTCTCCTCCTCCTGATTTTCCAGTAACCTTCTGTTCTTCTCACAGTGCTTCTCAATTCCAGCTTTCAGGTCTTGCTCCTTCTGAAGAAACTCCTTTTCCTTCTCTATCTTCTTCTTTGTTTCCTGTCGCTTGATGGTCACATCCTGGATGGCCTTTAATATCTCCTGATGACTCATCTCTTCTCTCTGCTGCTGTAATTGCTTTAGCTGCACCTGAAGTTGATTCTCCACCTGCCTCTGCTTGTCCAATACTTCCTGGTACCGCTCCTTCAGCAGTGTCCTTTCTGTCATCATTTTACCCAAATTCGTTTCAATATCCCAATCTGTATTCACCTCCAAATCAGCATTCTTGAAGTCAGTCTGCACAGCAATGTTCTGAGAGAGCTTCAAGGATGAGCCACATTCTGACCAGCTCTGTCTCCTGAACCCCCATTCTCCCCATTTGGTGGAGGTTGGTAATCCAGGCCTGTATCTTCCCTACCTTCCAGTAGAACAGAAGCTTGTGATTCCTCTTCTGAATAATCCCTGGAGGTATTCTGATGATTCACATGGCTCTCTGCCTCATGGGGCAATGAAGATGGTTGTAGGCTATCCCCAGAGTGTGTGTGTTCCTCTTCTCTTGCTACAGTGGTCAAATCCTCCAAATCAGACTGACCATTGTCAGTACCCAAGTACAAAGTCTGGATGTCTATGGAACCATTTCCAGGAAGGTCAAGAACTGTGGATCCCAACTCGCCTCCTGAAGTCACACGGTCTTCTGCGCTTGGTAAGACATCACCCGCTGATGAACCAGGACTCATTTTTGCATGTTCCAGACTAACATCTTTGCTCTTCTCCTTGGTTATCACGTGGTCACCTGATCCTATCCACAGAGACAAGCTCTTGTTTTCCTGCACAGATGTATCTCTTGGGCTGAGACCACCAGGGAGACTTTGCTCTGTGTTAGAACCACAGGAGACAGAAGCAGCTTCTTGACAAGCAAGAGCAGAGGCCGAATCACTGCTTAGCTCGGAAGCCATCATGCTCTCTGCATTCAGAAACAAATCCCAGGCTGAGCGGGTGGAGCCTGTGGTGGTTGGGGGGGATGGGGGGGGCTGCCTTTGTTTTTACCAACCCCCACGTGAAAGGAATCCACACTATCACATGCTCAACAAGTGGTACCAGGTAAGCAAAGACACTCAACACAGTGACTGAGTCTGATCTTGGAATGATCTTGTACATGTTTTCACATATTCCCCACTGGAATGAAAACTCCTTGAGGTCGGGACTGTCTCGCATTTGGCCGTGCATCTCTAGGGCCGCCCCTGCAGTGACTGGCGAATGTTAGGAGCTTAATAAATGCTTGTCGGTTTACAAGGCATGCAGTCTTCTGTAGGCTTCGTTATCTGTTTCCCAGGCCCTTCATTAGTTTTTCCGTCGCTCAGAGTTGGGCTTTCTTTTACTTATCTTTACATTTACACGGTCAAAGCGTGGTGTAAGTTGTTCTGGTCCTGCCTATTCAGTCTTCCATCAGGGCATACAAATGTTTCTCTGAATTCCTTACACTCAAGACTCCCTTTTTAAAGATAAGCACAGAGAGGTGGCTCCTCCCACTACCTTGGCAACCAATCTGTCCTTAATCAAACCTCACTGAGAGGAAGAATGGGTCAATCCTCAAGTCCTTCTTAGGGAGATGAATGCATCCTATTGATCAGGGAATTTCCCTAATCAGCTTCTTACACATACAGGTGACTATCCAAACCTGAGCTGGTCAATGAACTGGTTCAGCTTAGGTTTTGATAAACCTGCTAACATACACGGTGTCTAACACCCTGATCACCTCGCTCCCTTCCTTTCTTCATTACTGGCAATGTTTCCATTTGCACCCTCAGAATTTCAGTCTTAGGAGCTTCCCATCCTTGCTGGAGAGTAGAATTCAGCCCTTTGTAATTTTAGACCCAGGATTCCACCCATCTTTTCCTCTCCAGCAGTCCAGGGCATACCTCTGACTGTTCAGCTTTCCTCCTCTTCTCTAAAGCAGATCTAAAGATGTGGTGTTCACTTCTCCTCCAGGCTTCCTCACTTTCTAGCCCAGCAACCCAGTTCCTCCTTGCCAGTCAGAATCAGTTCTGGAATTGCAGTTTCTTTCCATGTTTCTTTTGCCTTTTTTGTTAACAACTTCATAAGATAAAGGGCACATCATTCATGATCGTAGGGCTTTGGCGTCTATCCTAGAAGACTGAAATCTCCCAATGAGAATGGAGCCTATTTTGTTCTCCTGCCGTTCATACATTTTTCTTTAATTTCACTCCAGCTGGACTCTATTGGCTTCATCTAATGTTGAATTGTCAAGATTTGGAGGGGGCGGGGGATGCAGTTTTGAATGGCTACAGTTAGTTTGCCAGGACACTACAACATTTATTAAATGCCCAATTTGTGCAGAGCACTGGGAAAGAGAAAACATTTAAATGAGGAATTCTCTCTGCCCGACTGTCTGGTAGAGATGGTATCAACACAGAATCTCAAACTCAATATATTCAAAACAGTTTACTATCTGCCCCACCCCAGCTCGCCCCTCCTCCTCTTACTAACTTCCCTTTTTGTGTGAGGGCATCACCCTCCTACCTAGATTCACAACTTCGGGGTCATTTTCCTTTATCCCCCTGCCCCGATGTCCAATCACTTGCCAAGTCTCATCGATCGTGTCCCCACAACATCCTTCTCATCTGCCCCCTCTTCACCCACGAGGCCCCATCCTCATTCAGGCCCTCATATCTTTTGCTTAGGCTATCCCAGTAGGATCTGGAGTAGGCTCCAGTTTCCCTTTACAGCCATCCCCACATCTGGCCCTTCACACACACTCAGCTTCTGTCATACTCTTTGCACACAGAACCTTCCATCTCCCATCTCTGCAATTCCAAGTCCATCCTGTGCCTGGAAGGCTCTCCCTCTTCACCAGAGTCCTTACTCTGCTTCAAGGTTCTGCTCATGTGCCACCTCTTACAGGAAGCCTTCCCAGATCCCTCCCGTGTTAGGGTGAGGTCATCCTCATTGGTGATATTACATTGCACATGCTTTTTGTTTACACATTGTGTGTGTGTGTGTGTGTATGAAGTAGAATATAAGCTCTTTGAGGGCAGGGGCTGATTTTGGTTTTTCTTACCTAGCACAGTGCCTGGCACAAGGTAGGTGCCTAATCAATGCTTATTGAATGACAATGAATGAAGAGGAGTAACACACACTATTGGGTGATGAATTACATTAGAGAATGAGCAAGAAGGGGAGTGGAGCGTTCTTGGAGGGGAGGAACCTGAGACAAGCTTGGAATGGTTCCATGGTGTCAGATTATAGAGGACCTTGAATTTGGATGGGGAAAAAATACATCTTTATTCTTAATAACCATGAACTACAATTGAGCTTTTCCTTAAATTATTTTAAAATATCATTTTGATATAGAAATGTTTTACATGATTGCACATATATAACCTATATTTAAATTGCTTATTGCCTCAGGGAGAGGGGAGGGGAGGGAAGGAGAGAGAAATTTGGAACACAAAATTTAAAAAAATGTTCAAAATTGTCATTATGTGTAATTTGAAAAAAATACTATTGAAAAAAATCTCATTCTGAGAAGAGACCTATAGGGCCTATAGGTTTTATCAGACTTCCAAAAGGGATATTACCCAAAAAAGCTTACAAACAAACATCTACCATAATGTATAAGCTCCCAGAGGGCAGTTCTTTCGCTCTGTCATTTACAACATTTTACCAAACAGGCTACACAATTCTTGCGTCAAAGTGATGTGACCTGATCTAAAGATGCAAAATTGAAAGAGATGGAAAAAAAATCATCCACCACATGTGAAAACCATGGTCAGAGGCCAAGAGTGAGAGATGAATAGCCCACAGGCTCTGTGGTATCTTCAAGATGCCTAGAAGAAGTTGGAAGGGTCCCCTTCTCACTGGGTTTCAATTCTGCCCCTGACTCTTGTGTCCCTTAAGCTCCCCATGCCTCCATTTCTGCATCTGTAAAATAAAAGGAGCCTCTGAGGCTGCTTCCAGATTGGAAGAGTAGAGGAGGAAAGGAACATGATAGACTCTTAATAAATGTTTTTTGAACTGAATTGAATTGAAATGGGCTTAATCTGGTGCTGATATCTGTAGGGGAGGGGGTTCTAGGGTAGGTGCCAGGCAGCTGGCAAGCAGGCGAGGAGAGATCCAGGGAGTAATGGGCTTTTTTGTCTCTCCAGTGTCTCATATCATGCATTCGTGATTTTTCATGCCCATTACAGTAGGTACTTAATGTTTCTTCATTTGAAGTAATACCCAGTAAGGAACCCACGTCTGTCGATTCCAGAATTATAAAGGGAGGAATGGGCTGGGTCTCCTGGTACTAAACTCATTTGTCATTTTTTTCACCAGGTTTAGATTGCAAAACTATTCTAAGTGAATTCTTACCATTCACTTCCTTCCACATTTTTCTGCATTCAAATGGGAGTGGACAGCAAAGGACAGGCCTACAAGACCTGTAAGCCCCTTGAGGGCAGGGCCTGGCTTTTGCCCCTGTTGGTATCTCTAGCTCTTAGCACAGTAAGCTGGCATACAGTAGGAGTTTAATAAACGTTGGTTTCATCCAGCCATGACAGATGAAGAAAATGGGCATTAGTTTCCTAGACAAATTACTTCCATTCTCTGGGCCTCAGAATAAGGGAGCTAGATTTGGAGGGAAGTGCCTCTGGAGTTAAAGGGTCTGGGTTTGAATCTCTCCTTTAATGCTTGCTACCTATGTAATTTTGGACAAATTACCAAACCACCATGAGCCTCAGTATCTTCATCTGCAAAAGGAGGAGTCTAGACCTCTAGATGGCCTCTGAAGTCCCTTCCAGAGCTATGACTCTGATTCTGAGAAGGAGTCAGAGCATGGGGGACAGTGAGAGGAAGAGCAGAGAGTCTATTCAGGAGGGAGGCCTGGGGAGGGGGAGCAGAAAGAGAAGGGGGTTTCTAATACGGCCAGACCTGTGGATGGCAATGATCATTTTAGCAGGCACTTGTGGAATAGACTAGAGAGAGAAGAGCAGGGCGTGATTGCGGCTTTTCTCCCCCATTCAATTCGGCTGTCCCTCTGAGTAGTTTGGAATCCTCAGTTATGACTTTTGTTCTTGTGTAAAAACAGAAGGGGGAGCTGCGGAGGCAGAAGGATGAGGCAGGACATCACTTAGAGGACATTCCAGGGGAAGGTTCTTGAGCTAGGGCCTCGACCTTCTCCCCCCACTCTCTCCTTTGGTCATCCGGTCTGAATCCTCTCCTAGATGAAGATGGGTGACTTCTGGTCCAGCTCTCAGCTGCCTGTTGGGAGTCCCCTCAGGACATCTCATCAGCCCCTGGAGCCTCGCGGCCAAAGCCTGACCTGGCACATGGCTCCTGCTCCTGGGCACACCCTCTCCCCAGCCCCTCAGGCTTCAAACCTGGACTTTCCATAATCCAGCTGGTAGAGGGCGGGGCCTCGGGGGAGGAGAAGAGGAGGGTGACCCGGACCAAAGCAAAGCTGGTGCTGCCATGTTCAGGGCACTTGCAGGTGCTGCCAAGAGCGATAGCTGGCAAGCTGGAGAAGAACATCAAGCTCCAAAAAGATACTAATGGGATGTAAAGACGGGATGTGCCTGACAAGACGAGGTTCTAGAGAATTCACTTCAATTCTACAGACTGTGCTCAAGTGCCTGCAATGCACAAAGCACGGTGCTAGGTGCCAGATGCATATAAAGACATATACACATGGGTTAAAAAAGTTAATTGTGCAAATAGAGAAGGGGGAAGCCCAGTCAGTGAATAATTTATGTGAAAAAGATCTAGGGATCACAATGGACCACGACATCATGTCATCAGTGCATTGAGACCTTGTGAATAGAGGCTTAGAGTCCCTAATGAGGCAGGTGATGGTCCTCTTGATGGTCTTGGTCTGAACACATCAACAATATTATGTCTGGTTCTAGGTTCTTCTAGTAGGGAAGAACATTGGTAAACGAAATGTTTCCAAGGGATATTGACTAGGATGATGGTGTCATGGTGTGTGATGATGTATGATGGTGTGTGTGTGTGTGTGTGTGTGTGTGTGTGTGTGTGTGTGTGTGAGAGAGAGAGAGAGAGAGAGAGAGAGAGAGAGAGAGAGAGAAAGGAAAGAGGGAGAGGCAGAGAGACAGATTGATATTGAAAAATAGAGTGAGAGGGAGACAGAAAAAGGAAGAGAGAGAGACAGAAATAGACAGAGTGGTAGGAGAAGAGAGAGACAGGAGAATAAAGGAAGAAGAATGGGTCAAGGTGGAGGAGGAGAGTGAGGACAGAATCGAGATCAGGTGGACTTGGAGACCATGGAGAGGGTGGCAGGGAGGTAGTGTCAGTGGAGGTCAGAGAACCTCAGTTTGTGGCTCCAGGTAGCTCGGCTTCAGAGAAGCAGGATTGGAGGAGGCTGACGTGGCTTGAGCCAGACTTGAAGATTCTGCTTCCTCCTTAAGAAGATCTTGGCATTTAAGGAAGAGTTATCAAACCTGTTCTCACTGGACAAGAAAACTGGCTCTCACTGCCCCTGGAAGAGAGCTGACGTGGCTCTTGGGGCGTGGAAGGCAGGCTTGTTACATGTTAACAAGGGCGGGTGAAGGGAGTGGATGGGAGTGAAAATGTCCTTCCAATAAATCTTTAAACAGGACAGTGCCTGAATTTCTCCAGACAAAGAAGTACAAACAGTTGTCCATTTTTATGAGAAAAATGGATGACTAGAGAACCTGTCATCTTCCCACTGATGGGGCCACTCCCTTCAACGGTTGCAAGTGACAAAGGTCACTACCCATCCTTGCCTTCCATCAGAGGTGCTCTAGTAAATGGTTAACAACAGGTTCACCGAGGGGGGTGGGGATGACAAAAATTATGTGAGATGTGCACACTTTTAAGTTGAATCTGCATTATTAACATTTTCTCTATAGGTTTCCTAAATCTAGATAATCAGCAAAATAAATCAAGCCCTGATTTGTAGAGTTTGTCAGACTCTCAGATGGAAATGCTCACTCTGAAAATTTGACCATCAGCTCTCAGAGCCACCTGAATTTGGCTTCAGAACCCCGGCCTCTTCCCCTGTCTCCAGACCTTTATCCAGGTCCTCTCACAAATCCTCCATAGGAATCCTCCCAATGTCCCTTCTCTAGGTCTCTTTACATTGCAAGGATACTGATAAGGCCCTTGACCTCAGGGAGTGCTATTCCCTTGCTTAAGAGCCTTCACCAGCCCCCTATTGCCTTTAGGAGGAATCACCAACTCTAGTTGGCATTTATATGTTTATCAAATCTGCTTCTAGCCTATTTTAAAATTTTTTTCAAATATTTAAATTTATTTATTTTTAAAATAGTATTTTATTTTCTGCAATTATATGTAAAGATAGTTTTCAACATTCATTTTTATAAGATTTTGAATTACAAATTTTTCTGCCTCCCCAAGATGGCAATCTGACATAGGTTATACACGCACAATCATGGAAACATATTTTTCCGCACTAGCCATCTTGTGAAAGAAGAAACAGAACGAAAGGGAAAAAAAAACCACAAAAAAAACCCAAAAGAAAAGGGGAGAAAATAATATGCTTCGATCTGCATTCAGACTCCAGAGTTCTTTCTCTGGATGCGGAGAGCATTTTCTGTCATGAACTAGCCTACTTTTCTAAACTTATTTCGCAGCATTCCTTCCAAACTGGCTGACTTGCCGGTCTCCCTGCATGGCGTTCTCCATCTTGCCTCAGAGCCTTGGCACTGACAGCCCTCATGCCTGGAATGCACTCCCTCCTCAGCTGGACTTCTTAGAATCCCTAGCTCCCTTTATGACTCAGCCTCTCAGTGGCCTTTTGGGGACCCCACCCACCTAACGCAGTATTTTGTGCTCACTCCCTCCTGAAATCTCCTTATGTGTGCTTTATCTTTGTATGGGTTGTATTCCTCTTCAGCAGAACGTAAGCTCCTTGAGGGCAGGGACCATTTCATCTTTGTCTTTGTATCCCCAGTACTCATGAGGATGCCTGACACCTAGTAGGATTAATGAAGGTTTGTTGTTGGGCATGCAGGCTGTCCTTTTGGTCACACACTTCCCTGGGAAATCCAACTAGTTCTCTCCTAATTTTGCATTCCTTTTCACTTAGCGTTTTCTTGGGGGCGTCAGGCCTTTGAAGAATAAAAAAAAATGTATTTTCTTTTGGTTCCACCCAATTCAACAAGCAATGATTAACTCCTACTATGTGCAAGTGCCACCCTTGGTGACACAAATACAGACAGAACAAGTCTTTTTCTGTTTTTCTGGGGGATCATAAGCTCCTCACTTTAGAGCTGGAAGGACCTAAAAGGCCAACATGTAAACACCTAAATGTGCCTGGAATTGTTGGCTTCCTTTTACAGAAAGCCCTTTCTCAGTCCACTTAATTAGCCCCTTCCCTTTACTGGTAATCTCTAAGTCATTCTGGATCTAGCCTGTTTGTATCTACCTGCTTGTTCGCTGTTGCCCCCATTAGAGTGGGAGTCCCTTGTTAGAAGCAGGACTTTTGCCTTTCTTGGGATCACCGATGCTTGGCACAGTGCCTGGCATGTAGTGGGGCTTATTGACTGCTGGCTGCCTGCAATAATTTGAGCAGGAGGAGAGAGTGCCTGGACAACTGGGGAGAGTTTTTTATCGTCTTACAACCTGTGGGGATCTAACCTGGGATCAGACTTGCTGTAGGGAGCTCCCTCTGCCCACACAGGGCAGCACCTGCTTCCCACCTTCTGCTTTCAGAGTTGCCTAGAGCATTGAGAGGCTCAGTAATTCACCCAGAGTCAAAGGGCAGCAGGAGTGAGAAGCAGGCTTTGAACCCAGGTCCTTCTGGTTTTGAACCCTGCTTTCTGGACATTCTACTACAGCCATTAACTACACAGAGATGGGATTCTCTTCCCTGGGTGCATGCCATTAGACATAGTTGTTTCCACTTCATTTCTTGGGATGTGGTTTTATTTCCCTTTGGAATCTAGGTAATTGCACTCCCAATTTCCTGAGGCTGGAAGAATTCCCCAGACACCTTGCCATCTCCCTTTCCCCCCGCTTTAACCTTGGAAATTATTCAGTCTTTTGGGGATAGGTTAAATGATCAGTATGCTCAGGAGAAACTCACTTCTTTCCCATCCATGGACCCTAAAGCCCAAACAACAGCACACTTCTCAATGCACTAGGGATGATCATCTAATTCAACAGCCTCACTTAAATTAAAAAAAAAAAAAGCCCCGCAGCTTGATGGCTCTTCATTTCTTTCTCCCACGGAAAAGGGAAGCACAAATAATTATAGT
Organism: Phalanger gymnotis; assembly: GCA_028646595.1. Taxonomy (NCBI): domain Eukaryota; kingdom Metazoa; phylum Chordata; class Mammalia; order Diprotodontia; family Phalangeridae; genus Phalanger; species Phalanger gymnotis. Next base: position 371,840,307 of record CM053624.1, on the reverse strand, counting down.
TCTCCCCTGCTTCAGATTCATGAAACATGTGAGGAATACCGATCAAGGAGTAATAAAAATCTGTTCCTAACAACTTAGTTAAATCCATGCCATCCCTTTCCTATTGCCCTTTTATTTAAGAGGCAGTAAGAGAGAAATGGTTTTTTTGTTACTGCTGCTAATTGAGAAAGACATACAAGCACACAGGACTAACATTGTGGGGAGGTGGAGTACTGTTACTGCTCAAAATTATGAACCAGCCAGTCAATACTTATTTTTAAGTACCTACTGTGCACCAGGCAGGGAGATATACAAAGGCAAAAATGAAACGATCTTTGTCTTCAGAGTTAATATTCTAGTACAAAATATATAATAAAAATTACGAAGTGACTTTTTTTTTCTTTTGGAAGGGAAGTACTAACAGCTAGGGGTCTGGGGAGGGAATTTACCTGCCATTGAGTCTGCAATCGCCGTTATTAAGGACACTCCTTTGAAACAAAGCTTGGGTCTCCAGAAAATACTGATTAAAATGAATATAAAGTGTCCCAAAAGACTTAGTGCAATTTGTGCTGTTAAAACTCAAACAAAACAAAACAAAACAAAACTGCCCTAAGACGTCTGAGACACCATGTATTTTACCTAAGAGGGAGAGCACATTATACTAGTGGCTTTTGTCAACATGTTAGCATGGATTAACTATTGATTTTATAGCACACAATAAGGCCCTGAGAAAAAGCTCCAAAGGAAAAGCAAGTTTTGATGGAAGAAGGAAGGAAACAAGGATTTATTAAGGACCTACAATGTGCCAGGCACTGTGCTTTACAAATATTATCTTGGGAGGTATGTGTAGTTATTATCCCCATTTTGCAGTTGAGGAAACTGAGGCAGACAGAAGTTAAGTGACTTGCCCAGGGACATACAGCTAATAAATTTCTGAGGTCAAATTTGAACTCAAATCGTCCCAAATCCAGGCCCAGCCTTTATCTACTGCACTAGCTGGTAGCCACAGGAGGATATGGGAGAATTGCAACCGAATGGCTCAGAAAGCAGAATGGAGGAGAGGGGAGGGGAAGGAGGGAAGGAGAGGGGAAACGGGCTGTGAAATGTGAAGGTCTAATGGGTACCTTGAGAGGGTGGAAAAATGAGGGCTGGGTAGTTTAGACAAACACAGTCTTGAAGACACCAAAAACACATCTTTCATTCTCAGGAACTGCAATATTTTGGGGAAAAAAATCCCTATAAAACAAAGGTCCCATTTTCAGCAATGTAATGCTATTTTAAGGTGAAAAAAAAAACTTCTTGCTGCTTTTTTCTTAAGGAAGACTCAAGATTATCTTAATTGAGGAGGAGGGTGCTTCAGAAGGCAGAAGAGGCCAATCAAGATGGTGAGGGGACTAGTGACCGTGCCAGGAGAGGGAAGGGTAAGATGGCACAGTGGCACAGTTTCAATATTGGAAAGAGACAGCCTGTTGTCCCAAAAGTCAGAGCTGGGAGCCGCGGGGAAGATTTAGGATTCATATCTGACAAAACTTCTAAGCCATCAGAGTGACCAAACAGCGGGTGGCGGGTTCCCCTCTCTCAAGCAAAGACTCTCTTGCAGGGAATGGCACAATGGGAGACTGGGTGAGGTAGGGGTGGATTGGATGGCTGCTGAGGAACTTTCTTCCTGTGAGATGCTGAGAGACTGAAGAGGAGAGCAAAGGAAGGACACTTGGAACTCTTCTACCCTAAAGACTATCTTAGGGAGCTCACTGATGGTTTGTTCAATTTCTTTTTCTAAGATATGGTTATTTAAGGATTCTTTCTCCTTCTGTAAATCTGGGAAATTTATGTTTTTGTAAATATTCATTCATTTCACTGAGACTGTCAGATTTACTGGCATATAACTGGGCAAAATAACTCCTAATAACTGCTTTAATTTCATCTTCATTGGTGGAACATTCACCCTTTTCATTTTTTATAACAGTAATTTGGTTTTCTTCTTTTAATCAAATTAACCAATAGTTTATCTATTTTATTGGTTTTTTCATAAAACCAGCTTCTGGTTTTATTATTTCAATTTTTTTAAACTTTAAAGTTTATTAATCTCTCCTTTGAACCCCAAAGCCTATCATGCAAAGGAATGACTTCATATTTTCATGGAGCTTCATTTCCTTAAAACCATCATTAAGAAGGCTGGTTCCTAGAACTTCCAATTGTTTCCATCGGGGTAGTTCTGGGACACAGAGTTGATTTGTCTCTTTCTTGAAGATTGCCCTCCAACAAAGGGTTTCCCTGCTGCTTTTACAAGTCACTGAGACAAAAAGGCTGTCACTCCCCCCAGAGGCAGCTTAGCAACCGCATCCACACAGCAGTGAAACCACAACAAATCAATAAACCGGGGAGGCCTGTTTATTGGGGAAATAGCAACTAAGGCTTTAGTTGCCTAGGCCCATCGAATTTTCCTGATGCTTGAGGAAAAAGAGAATAAAGGAAAATTACTTCCTGCTCCCAGGGCGCTCTTAGCTTGGGCTCTGGAACAGCAGTCAGAACACTTCATCTATCTCCCGCACTGTAACAGAAACCAGAAAAGGATCCAGATCTTTCAGCAGGACTACTAATCTCCACCATTCCATTACAAATACAATAATCATGGCTGCCATTTGTATATCCTTTAAGGTTTACAAAACACTTTTACTTGTCTCATTTGATCCTTCCCACAACCTTGGAAGGTTGGAGCTATTTTTAGGAAACTGAGTCAGAGAGGTTGACTTGCCCACAGTCATGAAGCTGGTATGTATCTGAGGCAGGATTTGAAGTCGGGTCTTCCTGACTCCAAGTCCTTATATCTAAAGAATGGTCTCACACATGGAATAGTCACCAACAGTTTCAAATTTTTCAAGTTTTTAGAATCTGTTGGAAGCCTGAGGCTACTGTTACAGCCCAGTAGTCACTTCAGATTATTGTTTGGTAATTTCAGGTGTCTTTGACTCTTCATGACCCCATTTGGAGTTTCTTGGCAAAGATGCTGGATGGTTTGCTCTTTCCTTCCCTAGCTCATTTTTCAGATGAGGAACTGAGGCAAACGGGGTTAAAGTGACTTGCCCAGGGTCACACAGCTGGTAAGTATCTGAGGTCAGATTTGAACTCTGGTCCTCCTGACTCCAGGCCTAGTGCTCTAACCGCTGTGCCATCTAGCTGCCCCTTAGATTACTATTATTTAATATAATTGAAGGAAGAGGCCACTTTTTGCTTAGAGGTTGGGATAGTGGATAAGAAATCTGGACATAGTTTCCCACACATTTCCCTTTCAGAAAAAGGACAGCTACAGTACTAAGCAATAAAACTCTACACTGGAGGGACAGGAAGTTCTCAACATGAAATTCTGAAGACACAAAGAGAAATAATTCAGAGTGCAAGTCAATCAACCCATTAACAAACATTTGCTGAGTACCTACTAGGAATGCATGACTAAATGAAAAAAGACTGTTAGGCACCTGCAATGTGCTGGGCACTGTGCGAGGTGCTTGAGAAGGAAGAGAGGTCTGAAGAAACCAGGGGATGCTGAAGGAACTCAACTGTCCAATTTGGGTTTTTAGAAGGCCCAAACAAAAGACTGCCACAAGGGTGAGAATAGGAATACAGAGGCCTGGCCAGTCCTGGGGGAATGTCTGCCAGGGGAGCTGAAGCGCAATGGGATGGACAGCCAGGAGAATTCTCAAGAGGGTTAAGGAAGAGTGGGACTCCTTGGGGGGCTGGGGGGTGTGGGATGCTGACCCCGGACAGCGGCAGAATGGCTCCGCTCTTCCTTTGCTTCCGAATTCTTTGGCGAGCACAATGTCAGCTCTTTGGGCTGGAAAGAACAGCAACATGTGTGTGTGTGTGTGGGGGGGGGGTCACTAACAGAGGTCCCAGCTGCCCCTGATGAGTTCAGGGCAGAACTAGGACTCCATCCTTGGCTTCTAGAAAACTGCCCTTCAGTGCCCTCTGAAGGATGGTGGAGGACAGCGGAGGTGCTGCTGCCCTGAGGGGGGAAGGGGAGATGCTGCCGCCTTGAGGGGGAGGTGCTGCCACCCTGAGCAAGGAGGGTGCCTTACTTTTCAATAAGGGGAAGAGAACAGATGCTTATAACTGTAGGCCTATGAGTTTCTCTCAGTTCTTGGCAAGATTCTAGAAATGTCTAAAGATTTAATTACTGGTTTTAAAAACCTCACTAAGATGAAGTCAGCCAGACTAACCTCATTTCTTTTTTAAAACAGCATTTTTCAAGTGGGGATAGTGGAAAGGGGGCTGGATTTGGTGGTGGGGAGACCTGGATTCAAATCCTGGCTCTGCCACTTAGAACCTGTGTGACATTGGACATGTCACCTCCTATTTCTAGGCTTGTTTCCTCATCTGTAAAATAAGGGCATTGAATTTGCTGCTTCTGATGTCCCTTCAACCTCTAAACCCATAAGCTGATGGTGCTTTCCTGCCACAGACATCACCTTCTCTGATTTTAATAGTGTTTGACACTGAGAAAATGATGAAGAGGCGTATGTTAGAGGACCAAGGCAAAGAGTCAGGTGGGGGTTTGACCACAGCTCAGGGGGCAGATCTAGAGTTGATGGATGGCTGGACCCCAGAGGAGTGGCTCTGTCTTTGGAGAACTCAGAAGGTCCCTAGTGGAGTACTAGATCTTTCCTCAGGCTTGTGGTAGTGAATGTTTATCATTTGTACGGCATGTGTACGATTTAGACAAAGATGCAGGTGGGGCCTTATCAAACTGAGGAACCGCTAAGTACCAGCTGACAGTCAGGATTCTGTCCCAGGATATTCAAAGCCTGGACAGGCTGGGCCAAACTGAACAAAATGAAACTGAATCATGATAAGCGAGAAGTCACATTTGGGTTCAAATGACTAACTTGACAAATACGAGATGGGGGAGACGTGGGCTAGACAGCAATTTGTCTCAAAAGGCTAGAGAGGTTTTAATAGCAACTGACATCAGTGGTCTGTGAGTTCAGCACGAGTCAGTAGCATGATGTGGTGGTCATGTGGCGATGTGGTCCAGTGGATAGAGCCATGGACTTGAAGTCAAAATTTAACTACAAATCCTGCCTCAGACACTTACTAGCCGTGTGACCCTGGGCAAGTCGTATAAGGATGAGGAGGTCAGATTTGAGCTCAGGTCTTCTAGACCTCCAGGTCTATCCACTCTGGTGCCACCTTATTGCCTTGAAATGCCTCTCCGCCCTGGACAGACTGCTTCTGGTATCTCACGTGCACTTCTAGGTCCACATTTTGGCAGATACTAATGTGCTGGAGTGTCCAGAGAAGAGCAGCCAAGACAGTGACAAGCCTTGAGTCTTTGTAGGAGGGTGGGCTGGTGGAAGCAAGTGGGATAGCCAGGAGGAGACTACTCAGAGGAGACATGGTATCTGTCCCTGGCATTGGAAAGGCTGCCATGTACCAGAGAGATCAGCCTCATTGTTTGGCTGTGAATGGAGGTTTCTAATTGGGTTTAGACTTGATAAAAAGCAACATTTCTGAACAGTGAGAACTCTTTCCAAATGGAATGTACTATGCAGTGGTGGTTGCTGTTGGCCCTTCATTCTGGAAGAGGACCATGACATCAGGAAGGTGATGCCATGACTTGCGAGTGAATTGGATTTAAGGGTTAGGGTTAGACTGTGCAGTTGCCAGCCTCACTCTCTCCTCTGGAGCCATTTGGCAGTGGTGGTCTTCTTCTCACGGGAGGGCTTGAAGCCAAGGTGGGCTGAGACCCTGCTGAGATGATGGAGAGGGGTTTCTTCTTCCAGTGATTGGGACCAAGATGGCTCTGATGCCTGGCCCGGTGCTGATGAACCGGTAACAATGACCACACAATGAGAAGCAGACCTTGAGCTGAGGACACAGGTCCTTGGAGAGCCAAACAATTTGGGAAAATGCATGCATCAATACTCATTAAGAGAAAACCCTGCCGGCTTCGATGCTTTTCTCCAGGGCATTTTCACATTCCTGAGAGACTTCCCGGGCTCTCACTTTATTAAAGGGAGCATGCTCTCCCTCCCTCCGGTGGTGTGGGCAATGCTTCTCCATACCCTCCGGTGTGCCCTCCATTGAGGATCTCCCCAAAGTGCTGGAGGCTCTCCCTCCCCCCAGGAAATTGTCAAGGATACAGTGCAAATGATCCCAAAAGAAAAGAAAGAAAACAATGAGGCTTCAAAGGGAGAATTTATTGATGAGCTCAAATGTAAAAAAGGCAATTTGTAGTAGGTCAACAAGCATTTATTAAGCACCTAATACGTGCCAGGCACTCTGCTGGGGATACAAAGAACAACAATCCCAGCTCCTAAGGAGCTCAGTCTAGTGGGGAAACATTTCTGGCCTAATTGTAGCCAAGTTCGGCAGGGGGATGGTCTGCTGGCATCAGGACCCTGTGCCTCTGACAGCAGACAGCAGACAGCAATGGGATTTCCACTTGGGGTGAGGGAGGCAAGAATTGCTTCCTCCCTTTCCAGAGCTTGGG